>JARBDR010000586.1:0-93950 GCA_029721355.1 Tegillarca granosa
TGCAGACATCGAGCACGTCGTTCTCAATCACATTCTCAAAGACAAAATCGACGACGATACGGATTTGGCCGTTAAAGATCCTTATAACATCGTGTATTTCGGTGGCTTTCCTTACGAACAGATAAGACCCGCTCTCAGAGCCGAGTACGTACTTCTCAAGTTATTGTTTTATCTGAACTGTCGTTTCGGTCTGAATTTGGAAAAAGCATACAGAAGAAAGTACCTATCGATGGAACGACAACTCTTTTCCATCGAAAACGTATTGCAGTTATTTCCGGGACTCATGACCATCATGTTCTATTTGATCAATTCGGTGAAAGACAAAGAGGGAACTGCACACATTAGTGACCTGAACTACAAATTGTGGTCTCTTTCATCGACGAAAAGATACTACGGCAGTAAACAAGAATTGATCGAGATGCACAAAAGCACGTCACACGTAATGGAAATGACTACTTTAAAATGCATAGACATTTTGTCCATAAATAACAATGCCCACACCATCATTACGGGATACTGTAACTTGTTATTTTTGCGAAGCGGGTTAATTAGAAACGTTGTTGATTAAAAAGATATCGAAAAAATATTAATAGAATAGATTTCGTTTTGTGTTTTTTTTTTAAATTTCAATTAGATTCAGATCAAGGATTGAAGTTTGTGATTTTTTTTTTCGTTTACATCTTGGTTTCTCATCGTAATTTTTTCAGATAGTGAATTCATTCGTTTCCGAAACATGACCTCCGGTAAGATTTCTCCCGTTCGGGCAGTAATGTTTTGGGGTGGCGATTACAAGTGTCCATTGTTACGGTTGGGTATGTTCGAATACGTGTTCGAACCGTTAAGAATCAAATTTCCCAAATGCGAAAAAGAATTCGAACATGCCGTTAACGTAGTGTTTGAATACGCTTCCATGACAAGACTATACTTTGAAAACGATTTACCTCAGTTGATCGAAAAAAGAAAGCGATCGAACGGCAGACGTAAACCCTCCGAACTCTCTTTTTGGAAAACCGCAGTCAAATATCGATATTCCGTCATAGAACCCATGGCCATGACGAAATCGATGAACATGTCTCGACACGTTGCTTCGGCCACCTCGTTTGAAGAAATAACCCCGAACCCCGTGATCGACATACGAAACCTAGCCTATTCCGACGACACGTTGCGGTTTTTACACGATCTTGTGTACAGACGGTTTCACGACAACCCGGTTTTATTGGTGAGATCGATCGTGAAATACATGAAAGAGACTTCGGAGGCACGCAACATATACGTATGCAGTATTTTATATTCGCTGGTAAAGTCTCATACGGCCGGGTTGGGAGTAAATCTAAATCTTCGAACGCGCAGTCTTCCCAGAGGTTGCCTATGTTTCGGAAGAAACAACGCGAACGTAAAGCGCGTACTCGACGCTTTCACGATCAAAATGTGTCCATGGTGCTACAAACCGGTCAACGTTGTAGTCAAGAAAAAGTCGTCCGTCGGTGGCTCTCACAAGTCACAGATATTTACCGACGAATACACAAACGAACCCCTGTATTGCATAGAAAAGAACCATAGAGGTATCGCGGTTTTCCCACTGATATCTTTCGACGGAGAGTCGTTTTTGGTGAACGACTTGGTGTGGAAAATAAACAGTGGTTTTTCGCGCGTTTTCACCATCCAGTCGTACGAACGTGGTGCAAGAATGGTCATATTGAATGAACGGACACGATCGGTGATGTACGTACCCGTAGAGATGAAATTCGAGGGTTGTGACGATACCTGTCTGATATGTCTTAGCGAAATGAATCACCCCGTTAACAGATTCTTCTTAGATCTGGAGAGAAGACTGTCTAAAATGGAGGAAGTGCTTACCCAGCATTTGGTGTAATACGCTTTCGTGTTTTGTTTTAAAAAAAATGAAATAAAAAACAACAAGGAAAACAATATTTTTCATTTATTATTTTTTTATTTTATTTTATTTATCACGAAATCAATTCGTCGTGGGTAACGGACACTTGCAATTCGTACCGATCCAAGGGGGACTACAATGCGTTATGTGCTCCGTACGCAGGTTCGAAATACGCTTGTCTGCAGTTAGTCTGTAGGCTATACCGTGATATAAGCTCATAACTAGGCACGTAGTCATGTCGTCAGTAGTCACCTTGTTGAGTTTTCCCGTGTATTTTCGATCCTTGTAGTGAAAATTTTGAATTTCCTCCACAAGATGTTCCATAGTACACACGTTTTTGGTATACGCACCGTGTTCGACCGTAGAAGCTATCTTGAAATGCGTACGATGTCTGTTGTTTAAGAAAGAAACGACGGTACTAAAGATGTGTTTCTTTCTGACCCCTAAATTATACCCGTAAGACAGATTTCTACCGTTGTATACGTCCACGTAATAGAAAAACTCGCACTGACGTTTCGTTACCAATCCTTTGGAGTGGAGGTTTACCCACGTGTTGTAGTACGATCTGACGGCGTCCGGATTGCTATTTCGCTCGATCGCGACAAAGAAATAACACTTGACCGGAGATCTCTCCACTACGGTGATCACACATTTCACGTACATTTCTTCGAGGATGTCCGACACCCTTCCGAGATCGCCATGATTAACGAGTTTCCTATCGGCAAAGCATAGCACGGCTCGATTACCGTGAACGAACCGAACGCACGTGATGGCAATGGCCGATTGTTCCGAAGGGTGATAAGCGGGATCCATGTAAATCCAGTAACACGCGTGTTCCTCGTCGTCGCAAGATAAATCTTCCATCCGAATGTGGGTTAACGGATTGCGTATGTGGTTTATGAACTCTTTCGTGAAAACGGCCCTGGTAGAATCGTCGTTCTCGGCATCATATCTCCCGTGGGCCACGTCCTCGGGGCGAATTACACCTAGCTCGTTTTCGTAAGAGGCTTCCGATCGAGTAATCACCCCTTCGAAGTTCTTATTGACTTCGTCGTACGTGACGTATCTGGGAGCAAACAATTTCCTGTAACATCCCGTGTGCGACACACTATACTGTACGTGTAACCTGTCTAGACAAAAATAACACAATCGATAAAGGTTAATGGAACTACATTTCGACGCCATGTTGACCACTAGATTGAGTAACGCGGCTTTCTTGCTGGATATCGGACTAGACACGAATCCGATCTTGGTGTGAGACCGCTGAATCATTGCGTTAATGACGGTGAGGGCATCTTCGGAAACACACAGAGCTTCGTCTAAGAATCCGATATCGGGATCGTTACCCCTCAACGAGGCGGGTCTACACGCGGAGGCGTACTTGAGTCTACTACTGCTTCCGTCTTTGAAAATCAAAATGAGACTGTCTTCGTGTTTCCGCATTTCGTATCCGTAAACGATGGGAGGAAATTTAGACAAAAGCGTGTTCTCGATATCGTCTTTCGTCGTACATATCAAGCTCCTCGTGTGTGCCATGGCGAGTATTTCGCAATTTCTCAACGTGATCAACGCGACCGCCACCGACAACTTGATGCACCTCGTTTTTCCCAATCCGCGGGGGACTATGGAAACGTACTGTTTGCCCGTGTACTTCTGTCTCATGCGGTCGATGGACGCTATAGGAAATCCCAAGTACGTGTCGTTGCATCCCAACATCAAGACGGTAAGTAACTCTTCGGACGTCTTATACATGCAATAATAAAAACACACTTCGTAAAAAACAGACTTTTGAAACATCTGATGGGTGGTCGTTTCGTTCTCCATAACATCGACATGTATGCGACTGAGAAACGTGACAAACGGTTGCATGGTCTCGAGAAGCTTTTTAAGCTTCGTTACGCTCCCCTCGTGTTGACCGACGTATTCGGGAGAGGGTCCATATAGGTCGTCCAACAAATCGCCTCGAGTTTCGGAACAAATCAAGTACGGATTGTACGAAAAAAAGAGTTTGTTGTTTTGTCTACATTTGGGAGTATCGAAAATCAATCGTTTGTATATGTAGGCGTCCGCTTTTTTCGTTAACAAATCGACCCACTCGTCGTCGTCGTCGTCGTCCGTTACACTTCCCCACAAATCGTTGTGAGTCACGAAAATTTCGAAAGAGCATCTATTCGGGCTGGTAATCAGCATCATGTAATACGTCGTATCGAGTCTTTTTGACCGTTAAAACGTGTTCGCAACCACCCACTGGAAGTTCCGGATCGACTCCTCGTTTCGATACTACGTCCGAAAGATCGGACGTGGATTTCGGACACACGTAATCCGTCCAACCGATATCGGAGTATGCGTCGGTCAGGATACACAACGGACACACGAAATCGTTACGAAACATTTCGTCCAATTCCTTTTTCGGATAAATAATGAAACTAGAGAGTTTACAAAAGTTTCTATAAACGTTCGGTAGACACTCTTCGGCGTCGTCTAATCCCAATACGATTCTCTTAAAGGAGTCGACTTGCGTTCTCAACTGGTCTATTTCCATTCGTCCGTCACCTTTCGTTCGAACACACTGATAATACAAGGCCAAGTTACAGGAATCGAGACCGAAAACGGCAATGTTCACGTCTGGGATACGTTCATTCAGTAAAACGGACAGTCTATCGCCACATCTGCGTTTGAAATCAACGAAATCATCGTCCGAACAGTTCACGTCGTTTAAATAACACATCAAATGCAACAGTTTACGCGATTTAGGTATGCATCTAGACACGATGTCGTGAGTACGTCGACATTTCAAAACTTCGGCATCCATTTTTTTTTTCGCTTTTAAACACCAGTAGAGCCAACACCTTCGTTTCCTCTGTCTGTGGATTCTTTCAACTCACTCATGGTCTCGTCGTCGGCAAAGTAATATTCCGTTTTCAACTTGCCATGTAGTAATCGAGGCACCAATTGAGCAATTCTGTCACCCGCTTCGTAATTAAAATGTTCAATCGGCGATCTGTTGTAGATCGTAACGAACACTTCTCCTCGGTAACAGTCATCAATCACCCCTCCGACCGATATTCTTCCCCTCGTGGCCAAAGTCGGCCTGTCCTTAATTTCCAAGTAATAGCCATTGGGTGGAATTACGTATACACCTGTAGGAACGGTTCTGGTTGCCAACGGAGGAACACTTACATCGATTAACGCACTGACGTCGTAAGCAGCGTCACCTATGCGACTCAGTCGAGGGATGGCCCCCTCTTTAACTTCTTTAGACAAAACGAAGCGAATGGCCGTGTCACTGGGTTTAATCTTGTCTAGTCTTCGTAGTTCATCATTCGTAAATCTACTTTCTTTATTCATTCGCCGTCTGCATGGCGGTATGAATCTTCTCAATGATGTCTCGAGACGTATGTCTGTGGGTTCATCGCCACCGTTTTTCACGTACTCGTTCATGGCGTTTTTCATAGACTTAATCTGGTCAACAAAAATCGGTCCCGTTATTAGTCTCATGCGTTCTAAATACCGGTTCGAACCCAACCGTGGATCCGATTTCGTATACGATTCCCAACGTCTCCGTTTAGTATAGTATATGGTATTTCATCCGCATGTGGTTTCGGATATTTGAAAATATTCACATCTCGTTTTTATATACACGTAAGTTTTGTTTCAGACTAAGGTTTGTGGCAGATTTTTCGTTGTCAAGACTAAAGTTTGTGACAGATTTTTCGTAGTCAGGAATAAGGTTTGTGGCAGATTTTTAAATGTCAGGAATAAGGTTTGTGGCAGATTTTTAAATGTCAGGAATAAGGTTTGTGGTAGATTTTAAAATGTCAGGAATAAGGTTTGTGGCAGATTTTTAAATGTCAGGAATAAGGTTTGTGGCAGATTTTTCATTAAATACATAATCAAGTTTGTTTATGCTACAATATGACAAATAAACAAAAAGGAACAATATCACATCCGTCATGTTATCTCTACAGGACCTCGCAAACACTCGAGGATTTGATGGATTCATGTGGGAACATTTTACGCGGACGGTAGTGTTTAAAAAATTTTTCTGTCACCCAGACAGAGACTTCATAGTCACTCCACAAAATCTTTTGGAAAACGGAGACATCGACGAAAAATACCCCTTGGACGCGATATTTGACTGTCCCCTGTTCCCCACTCCGTTCAAAAGGAACTTGTATAGACTATACGCTACGATAGCGTACATCACAAAGGGCATACAATTAGGCATTCCGTTCGATCACATGAGTAAACTGAGAGCGATAAAATGCGGTCACGCACTAATCACAAACACCTATTTCGATTCCGATCGAGAGATCGCAGTCGCCCTTAAAGACATTCATTCGGTACTAAACGACGATGTCATTTCTCCCCCCGTTTCTTCCAACGACGTCCTCCCGGTGGCCACGGATATCATCTGAGAGATACACGGATACCTAATCTCGAATTCTTTTTTGTTTGCATACACGTGTTTCGTGAAGAATTGTAACAGAATCGTTCCGACGGGTACGATTCCCAGACATTCCGTTTCGTTAGACGTTTTTAACCTGAAATACACGTGCGACTGTCTGAGCGTGGTGTATAAGTCCAAGAGCGTGACGATGGAAGGGGCTACACTATCGTAGTTCATCGTGTATCTCTTAATGTCTCTTCTTTCGAACTCGTCTAGATAGTATTTAATGGCAGCGATTTCGTTCGCGTTGCCGCGATTAGAATCGACCATAATGGAGTTTCCGTACACGGAATTCGTAATCGTCGATTCGTTATCGATAGCCATTCGGTCGCAGGGGTTGTCGACTAATAATAGCACCCCGGTCGTTACACCCCCCAACCCGATCGCTCAGTTCGACGCGTTATGCGACGCCGTGGCAAAGAGCTTCGGTTGTTCTCTATATGTAGACGATAAAGTCAGAAAGTCAAAAAACGGGTACAATACCCAAGGATCCGAATCGAACGCAGTAGTATTCATCGAACGCACTCCGCGAGCGTTCGTAGTTCGTTCCCAACAACGAGACGTCGGTTGTTACTCCAGGTACGAATCCGCGGGTTCGATTACGAATCTCGAAGAGCTCGAAAAAGAACCGGAGAACATCGAAAGAATCACGGAAGATTTCACGGAGGAAGCTCTAGGATGGTTTTACGACGTATTCAAAAACGATCCCAAGAGTCCTTATAGTACCATTCCTAGAAACGCGTACCCGGCAGACTTGAAGGAAAGTGCTAGTAGCGTCCCGATACGAGAATTCGACATGATCGTTCAGTGTCCGGAAAAGGACGTGACTCACGTTTTGGGGTATTCCACCGAAGGCGCGATCGCGTTTCCCAAATCGACTTTGTACACGAACAAGTTATCGACACCGATCCTCAGAGTTCCCGACGGACTGGGCATATGTTTGGTGGCCGGTGCGCAAGACGTTTTCCTTTTAGACTCGTCATTCCATCCCGTTCTCGCGTTTCAGTTTTTTCCACAATTCGTTAGATTCGTAAAAGGCGTCGGGGGAGGTTTCGTTACCGTTTTAGACGACCCCATACCGACCACCCTGGACGAAATCATCGATGCGGACATCGTAGCCAAATACGGAAACCTAAGAGTGGGACCAAACGTCGTGCAAGGAGAATGTACGTACGATTACGATGCACTCGACCGCGACGGCATACCTCAAACGAGTACAATAAACCATTTAGTATCGCGTTGGGGTGTTACGAAACCGATCTTGTGCGTGAAAGAGTCGATCCTGTGCATGAATCTCGATACCCTCGAACGGATCATCGTAGTGATCGACGGATACATACCCAGAGACAGATCGGTCATTTACGAAACCATCGAAAGATTCGTTAATTTCTTGTATCGCGTGGGCTATTCCGGAGAAATGCCTCGCTGCGAAGACTTGACGGACGCCTTCGTGGCATACCAAAACATCAAAGTAATTAACAGCCAGCTAGTCGCTAGAGACGGGACACTAACGATCGACATGTCTCCCTTTTCGAGGTATTCGCGATCTCAAGAACTTTGCCTACGGGACTGGAAAGAAACGAATTCAAACGTTTTATATACAGTTTAGATTCAGATATATATATATAAATATACATTTATTTAAGCTAGTATTTATATCTTAGCCGAATTGTTGATATGTGAAATCGAATCTATCAGCAGTTCTGCTCGGTTACAAATATTAACGATTCATCATCATTTGTATTTTTTAAATTTTTTTTTATCTTTTTCGAAAATCATTTTCATTATTAAAGGGGAATAACTCATGTAAAACTGTTTCTTTGCACAACTAATAAAGTTTAAGTACACATCATTCAGCTAGTTCGTTGCCGTAAATGCCTTTTCTCTGCGGTGGAGGTTTTTGTGTAGTAATTCACGAATAATTTCTGCACCATTAATCTTCCTTCTTTTCTTCTTTTCCTATTTGCCTCTCCCCCCCAAAAAAAAACCAAATCTTTCTCTGGGAAACTGGAGAAAGAGCTTACGAATGAACACTTCAGCTACGAACAAAGGTGGTACTGAAGGTATTATTTCAGTGACATCATATTCCGTTTGCAGTAAAGTATTAAAAAAAAATGGCACAATTTAAACATTTTCATACAAAGAATACAGTCTCGGTTGAAAAAAAACACAGAGTATGAACTTTTTTTCAAAGCAAAAAAAACATAAAAGTTTTTGACACATTTTTTTTTACATATTTTCGTACATTATTTATTGTTTTTAAAATCGAGCTTCGTGGTGAAACGGTTAATGATTGACGAGTAAGTTAGAGACAGCTGAACTAAACGAGTCATCTTGCAAAACGGCGCATTCCAAACATTCCCCCTCGGTTCTTGGTGAGTCGAATACGATTTCGAAAGTACAATCGAATGTCACGGAATCTACGGTCACTTGTGGTATCCACGTTTTGTTGAAATGTTTGGCGTGGTCCGTTTTACCTTTATACACGACGTACCCAGCCGCCGACGTTATCGAACCTATATTCAACGAGTCGTTGATTCTCGCATGGTGTGATTTTTCCAATTTGAGTGGCGTAAACGTATCCCGAAACATGATTGGGGCGGCACAAAAGTAGGTTTCTTTATCCGAACGTGAAATGATTCCCGTTTTCAAAAATCCCGTAAGGTCGGCGTTATCGACGACGTTTGCGTCTTTCGTTGTCCACAGGACGAGACCTTTACTACTCTTCCATTCGATCAAAAGTTTAAACACGTTGCTTACGTATTTACATTTCTGTAATATCACGTTGTCGATCTTTAAGTCGATTATGGGGCTTCTCAAATACATTCGGTTTAGGTCCGCATTGTAGAAGATGATGTGGAAAACTTTCGTATTCACGCCTTCTATACAATAGAAAAAGGTCCAATGACGACCCCCAAACGACACTCTGGAGTTTCCCAATACCCATAATTTAGACGTCACAATGTTAACGACAATTTCCATGATCGTTTGTTCGCCTCGATAAACCCACTCGACAAAACGAAATGACTAATACATACAATGCTTTATACTGTTTTATAGGTTGAATGAGAAATACAGACAAGATGTCGAAAGAGGTCATGCAGTCGGAATGGATGAGGATTTCAACATTCGCAAACTTCCCGTTAAAGAGTCCAGTTAATACATTAAAGTTAGCAGCAGCTGGATTTTATTATCAAAACAAATTCGACGAAGTCACGTGTTTCAGCTGTGGTAGAAAGTACAGTGGATGGAAAACGGGCGATGATCCAATGCGTATTCATCGGAACATATCTCCCCATTGTCGATTCATAACGGAGGGTCAAAGCGGCAATATCGCCGTCGGCGGAGGAGGTTCGAATTTTATTAACTTACTACCTAGTGAAAAATTCCCGGACAGTTCCAAAGGAGGTAATGCCGAAAAAAAGAATATTACTTCTAACACGGAAAATAACAAACCTCCCACACCCGTTTCGAGGCCCGAAGGAAACCCTAAAGTTTGTAAAGAAGACGGTCGACAATTCGTGCTGAAATCGAGTAGTGGTGAACAGAGTGGACCAACGAGCTACGAACCACTAGGTATTTCTACACAACGTCCCGTTTATCCACATTACGCATTGACTGTAGTTCGAACGACATCCTTCCGTTGTTGGCCAAAAGATAAGAAACAACATCCTCAGGATCTGGCTAAAGCGGGATTCTTCTATGAAGGTAGAGAGGACCAGGTCAGGTGTTTCTTTTGCGGAGGTGGTCTCTTTAATTGGGATCCTGAAGACGTCCCAATCGTTGAGCATGCTAGATGGTATCCAAAATGTGTGTTTTTGCGGCAACTCAAAGGAGACGATTTCATTCTACAGATACAAAAGACATTCCAACAAGGTGACGATGTAAGTATAGTCACATACATAAATATATTATTTTGGTTGGTATTTACCATGTCAAACGTGTTTCGTCCCCCCCTCCCCCTTCCACACATAAATGTTTATTTTGTGTATCTTTTTTTTTTATTTCAGTTGCCTTATTCGAAAGAATCGGAAAAACAGAGAGAAACTGATGTGATGTCACATCCAGCCATTCTGAGTGTTATCGAAATGGGAATCGATGTCGATATGGTTAAAAAAGCTCTCCCGTCAGTGGAATCGTCAACATTATCAGCAGAAAACCTGTTACTTAAAGTCTGGGAGTTAGAGGACACAAAAGAGGCCGCAGAACCAGAAGCTAAAACTCACGAAGATCGGGTAGAAATAACAAATGCAGAAGAAATGACAAATGCAAATCAAGTTTCTGCAGAAATGCACGAACCATTAGAAACCATCATCGAAGAGAACAAATACTTGAAGGACCGGCAGCTTTGTAAAATATGTTTAGATAATGACGTTTCTATTGTTTTTTTACCTTGCGGGCACCTCGTTTCGTGTGTGGATTGCTCTCATGCAATCCGTAAATGCCCTATTTGTAGAGTTTTTGTAAAGGGTACACTGAAGTCTATATTGAGTTAAATAGATTAAATACTTACAAAATCAAATTTAACTGGTATTATTTATGTTACATATTTACATAACCAAATAATGATTGATATAAACATAAGAAATTTCATTACGTGACACTACTTATGACACATATGTTGGTGGTTTAAAAAAAATGCTTTGACTTCACCTGTAGACGGGAAAACCCCGTGCATGTGTGGGTGTATTTTTTTTAAAAAAAAAATCAACAAACCTTGTTCCAATGTAACAAAAGTCTGTGGCCGTTTTTATTTCCACAGACTCCGATTCGATTGATTTTTGATAGTGGTCAACACTATATATAGTTATTCCATAACGGGTTATAGTTCATATTCGTAACTGCGTTGGCGAATAGTACGATAACACGTAAACATGGTTAATTCAATGTTGAGCATATTATACCGCACATTGAGAAACATAAAAAACGGACGGCAACCCATTGTACCACACGATGTCCGTGAAAAGAAAATTACACGGTTTCCGTCGTTTAGGATTCCCAGCTACGACGACAAAAACGAACAGAACATACAGCTGGCAGATCAAGTATTGCAACATACGCGTTACGTTGATGTCGCAACCATCGGGACTGCCGTAGCTCACAATTCTCGCCTGTTAGACGAAAACCACCATGAATTGCATACGATCGACCATGTTGGTTTAGTTTGGGCCTTACGAAACGGACTAGATCTCGAACGTTGTAAATTCATCCGTGAAGGGAAAGATATCAGTATGTGTGAAGCACTTTTCTTGAGTAACCTCGTAAGCAATTCGGCCATCAACAGCAGCTACAACATTAACAAGGGTCAGCCAGTGATGTCGGTGAATCCCATTCCGTTGTTTCTGGGTACACCTAATTGCGGTTTAGAACCAATCTTCCAGGTATACGTGACTTGTTACTCTAGTAAGTTATTCAAGATCCATGCCATCTCCCGTAAAAATGCACGTCCGACTTTCCCGAAAAGATTGCGTTTCGCTACGGTCGGCAATCTCTTTCACAAGACATACATGACTTTGCGGGAATTACGTTATCAGCTGCTGTTCGGTCAGAAAATAATGCCCATGTTTTCGTGCGAATGGATAGAGAAACATTCGAAATACCAGCTCAACGGTAGACGAAATTCGTTCCATCATTTGCGAGCTGCGTTCAAGGACAGTGACATGTACTCCGCATTCTACGAACGCGAATGGACAGAGGTTCACGACGTCTTGTATAACAACATTATGCGCGAATCTGGCGTCTGTAAATGCGTCGAAACTACGCCCGGGGAAGAACAGTTAGATGAAATTTTCAACGAAGGAGTATGCCAAGAATATAACGAGTTGAGAAAGGAGAAATGTGGTCGCGAGTGGCACAGATGCGACAATGAAACGTGTCGGGAATACAGAGACTGTTACGGGAGTAGATACATCTACGAAGCCTTATGAGGTCTTATGAGGATGTGTATGACATTTTTGTAGTTATTACTTTCGTTTCCAATGTCGTGGTCTCTGTAGCGTAATTGGTTAGCGCGTTCGGCTGTTAACCGAAAGGTTGGTGGTTCGAGTCCACCCAGGGACGGATTATCTTTCTTTTTTTTTAAAAAAAAAATAAAGAAAAAATATAAATAATATATATGATCGTGTAGTGTTTTTTTATTTCAACAACAAACACAGACATCTTGTAAACTAAAAAAAATGCACAAACTTCAATCCGATTCGCTCACAAAACGGAAATCTGAATTAAAAAAAAAAGACACATGAGGTTCTTTGAGTGAGGACGATATCCCTCTACCACAAACTCGCATTACCAGACGAGTTCCAAATCTCTAGCGTGACGCATCTTCCGATTCACTTTCGTCGTCTTCGTCGTCGGTCTCTATGTCGTTGAGTCTTTCGAACGCCGTCGCACTAACGTTGTTGTCCGCCATGTAAGCACGTATTTCGTCTACCTCTTCCTCTTTGAAAAAACACAGAGCCGAATATCCCAACAAAACGGTTTCAGTAAAATCGAAATGTTTTTCGAAACAGAAATCGCGAGCCTGTTCGTAAGAATCGGCATTATGGTAACAGAAAACGGTGAGTGGCAACGGCATGTCGGTCCCCGAAGATGAAACTAAACTAGATGAACTCCCTGCGAGCGAATCGATACGAAATATATATATATATATATATATATATATATATATATATATCTCAATTAAAGGTATTATGCAATCTTTAGGAGCAGGCCAAACAGAATTCTTTTTTGTTAGGTCTTGTAAAGTAGAAAAAATTCCACAGACTTCGATCCGATTCTACAGACGTCTTGTGAATAAAAAAAGGACACAGACTTCTTTCCAGACACATATTGTCAATTAAAAAAAGGACACAGACTTCGATCCGATTCTACAGACGTCTTGTGAATTAAAAAAAGGACACAGACTTTGATCCGATTCTACAGACGTCTTGTGAATTAAAAAAAGGACACAGACTTCATTCCGATTATCCAGACATATTGTCAATTAAAAAAAGGACACAGACTTCATTCCGATTCTACAGACATCTTGTGAATTAAAAAAAGGACACAGACTTCATTCCGATTATCCAGACATATTGTCAATTAAAAAAAAGGACACAGACTTCATTCCGATTCTACAGACGTCTTGTAGACTGAAAAAATTGCACAGACCTCGATCCGATTCGTATGTCGCGTGTGTCCCACACGGTAAGTATAGCATAATTTATAAAGTCTTAATTAATTCACATGTCCAGTTCAGGTATTTTTTGCTCGTGTACTTCCGAAACAAGGCGACCCTCCCATACGGTCGGGTCGGGTCTGGTCGAAATGGTAGGGTCGAGCATGCTAATGGACAAAGAAAAACATATACGAAAAGTTTTATTTCATTAAATTTTATTCCAATACATATGTCATTAAACGAAAAGAAATAAAAAAAGAATACAAAGAATACATACGAGAAGTACGTGTTTCACTTCGTTAACTCTTGGTTACCACGCCGCCGAGGGCGATCATCACCAAGCCGGCAAACACCGCGTCTCCCGTGACTATGGGAGCGATTTTGGGATCGAACCTGTGTTCGAGTAGGTGTTCCATGCGCTCGTACGGACTACTGCTCTCGGGATCCAGGCGACCACTCTCGATCTCTTCCCGGAGCATGAGTCTGAGTTGCGGTGCGCATCGCTCGACCATCTCCCTACGCTCTTCGTCGCTCATGCAGATAGCGCGATACATCTCCGTAAACACGTCCGTTCGCGGTCGTTTGGACCACTTCGAACCCGAAGGTTCGTCGAAGTCGTCATCGTCGTCGTCGTCGTCGTCTTGCGACTTTCGTTTACGTTGCGAGACGTTGTCTATAAGGTCGTTCAGTTTCCGCAGGATCTTGGACCTGTTCGCGACGTTCATCTCCGCGGGGTCGTGCTGTACGTACTTCTTCGCGTCTTCTTCTTCCCCGCAAGCACCGTCCACTCCCTCGTCCATTTTGATGATGTGAAACCTCTCTCTGAGAGACCGGGCGTCCGTGGACGATATCTTCCCGTCTTCCTCATCATCCCTATTACCCATGCAGTAGAACAAGTGGTAACTCGAGAGGATGACGACCTGCACGTCGTTCCGAGGCACGAAGGAGGTGTCGGGAGACTTGCAATTGCCCGCGAACGAGTGCTTGGGATCACCCGAGGTCAGCGACTTGAGGTCCTCCATGGACAACCGTTTGTCGGGACCGTACTCGTCAACGACGATGAACTGAGCGTCCGGTCGCACCCCGACGAAGTTGTTGAGGTCGTTGGCGTAGGTCACGTTACACCATTTGCCGAACACCGAGCACAACATGAGCGTCTTGCCGTAACCCGTGGGGCCGTAAAAAAAGTAGTGCTTCTTTTTCACGGGAACATTCTTGATACCGGTGACCTTTATCGAACCGTTTTCCTCGATCTTGTCGAAGGTAGTTTTACCTTCATCCTTGTGGGACTCGATGACGTGTTTTCTACCCGTCTTGTGGCAGATGAACCCCCATTTGTTACCAGCGGGCATATCCTTGGACTTGTTCTTCTCGGCCTCCCGCACCTTCTTCAGCTCCGACTCGTAGAACTTCGCAGACTCGAACTGGTCCGCCGACAGAATGCCGTCGGTGACCGCCTTCAGGGCTCCCTCTTCCGCCACCTTCTTGGCTATCTGCCGATTCGTCTTCTGGGTCATGACGGCGTTCACGTGTGCCTTAACCATCTTGTAGTTGGCGTACTGCCCGAGGGCGAACTGCACCTGGTCTTCCACAGGCAAGGTCGGATCCAGAAGATCGAAGACGTGCTCGGGGTACTTGCCGTTGCGTATCGCGGCGGGAACCACGTGGACGGATTCCGGTTTGATTCGCAGCTTCTCAGCGAGCGTCTTGGAGCCCTCCGTGAGATTAAAGTACGCGCCGTTCCTTCTCGTACAATAGACCAGGTATCTGTTGTTGTTGGTGACCGAGGGGTTGAGAACGATCAGGTCTTTGACGTTTACTTCGTCGGCAAATTCTCGCAGGGTCTCGGCATCGAACGCCTCCGAGTCGATTTCGAACTGGATGGACTTTTGATGTATTTTCTTAGGTTCCATCGTCTCTTATATCAATGCACGTTACGAGCAGGCACAATGGACGTGACAACGAGTTTTAATAATTCGCAGTTCAAAACGAATCTCATATATATGCAAACAAAAAAAAAGGACACAGACTTCATTCCGATTCTACATGCGTCTTGTGAATTAAAAAAAGGTGTGAATTAAATAAAGGACACAGACTTCGATCCGATTCTACAGACGTCCTGTGAATTAAAAAAAGGACACAGAGTTCATTCCGATTCTACAGACGTCTTGTAGACTAAAAAAATAAAAAAAAAAAAAAAAAAAAAAAAAAAAAAAAAAAGGTCACAGAATTCGATATCCGATTCGTATGTCGCGTGTGCCTCACACGGTAAGTATAGTACATAGTCTTAGTTAACATGTCCAATTCAGGTATTTTTTTGCACGTGAACTTCCGAAATAAAGCGACCCTCCCTAACGGTCGGGTCGGGTCGAAATGGTAAGTTCATTTTATTTAATTACATTTCTTTCTCTTAACAACGCATTGCATAGTTCTCTTGTTTTCTATGGTACACCGCGAGGTCGTGTTCATCGTAACAGTCTGCGTCTGTCTCCTTCCCCGCCAGCACCGTTCGAGAAGGATCCCGTTACAAATGAATACCGGCGATATGATTGGACGACCAGACACGATTTCGTTTTGGCGGCCCTGCCCACTCTCTCTATAGGTTGTGCATCGATGTACATAGCCAATGCACATTGTATATACGCTAAATTACGCATGGAAAATTTTTAATGAGAATAAAGAAGGAAACTTTGTGCATTGGCTTTGTACATCGGGGGGAGCCGATGCACAGCCTATAGAGAGAATGGGCGGGGCCGCCGGAAGAAAAGGATGCGCGCGCATGTATATATGCTTGTCTCGTTTCATGTAGCCGATAAGGCCATTTTTTTTAAGTATACGGTCTTTTTGTAGGCGATACGGTAATATCTCGTATACAGTAAAAAAAAAAAAAAAAAAAAAAAAAAAAAAAAAAAAAAAAAAAAAAAAAAAAAAAAAAAAAAAAGATGATAAAGTTCGATTCAAAACACATCTTAAAAAATTAGGTCAAAAAAAGTCCACAGACTTGATCCGAAACACATCTTGTAGATTAAAAAAAGGCCACAGACTTCGATGTCAGATTCGTATGTCGCGTGCGTCTCATACGGTGACATGTAGCAGAGAGTCTTGATTGACATGTCCGGTTCAGGGATTTTTTGCACGTGTACTTCTGAAATAAAGTGACCCTCCCTAACGGTCGGGTCTGGTCGAAATGGTATGGTCCAGTATGCCAATATGACAAACAAAAATGACTAAAATATATTTACGTAAAGTTCGTTTTATTTAATCAAATTTTCATTTTATTTCATTTTATTCCATTAATGACAGAAGTAATCTCGGCTTATACGGTGCAACTCCCAGAGGTCGTGCTCTATGTACGCCTCCCCGTCTTCTTCTTCGCCACAAGCATCGTCCACCCCCTCGTTCATCTTGACGATGTGAAACCTGTCTCTGAGAGCCACGGCGTCCGTGGGCGATATCTTCCTATCGGCGCCCTTACCCATGCAGTAGAACAAATGGTAATTCGAGAGGATGACGACCTGAACGTCGTTGCGAGGCACGAAGGAGGAGCCGTAGGACTTGCGATTACCCCCAAACGAGCCTTTCGGATCACCCGAAGTCAACGCCTTGAGGTCCTCCATGGACAAGCGTTTCTTGGGACCGTATTCGTCTATGACGATGAACTGAGCGTCCTGTCGCGCCCCGACGAAGTTTTTTAGGTCGTTGAGGGTGGTCACGTTGCACCAATCGCTGAACACCTTGGACAACATGTGCGTCTTTCCGTAACCCGGGGGACTGTAAAAGAAGTAGTGTTTCTTTTTCACGAGAGCCTCCTTGATACCGAGGATCTTTATCGAACCGTTTTCTTTCCGTAGAACCTCGACCTCATCCTTTAACGGCTTCCCCTCGTCACTCTCGACGTCTTTCCTGTGGGACTCGATGACGTGTTCTTTACCCGTCTTATGGCAAACGAAAGACCACGTAATACCAGCGGGCAGGTCTTTGGACTTGTTCTTCTCGGCCTCCTCTTCTTCGCGAATGATCGCCTGCACGGCCAGATTAGACTTGACCTCGCCCGCGGATATGACGCCCTCGCGGTAGGTTTCTATCACACCTTTCGTCTCGACGGACGTCTTCACGGCCACGTTGCGCTGCTTCTTCACGTCGTTTTTTATGTTTGCGAGAATGAGCGCGAAGTCCGCGAATCGCCCCTTCGCGAACAAGATTTGGTCTTCGAGAGGCGCGTGCGGGTCTACGTGGTTCCTGAAGAAAGTGTCCGGCATCCTGTCCGAGTAGGCCGTACGCACCAACTGGATGTCCGCGGGATTGATGGTGGGTAACAATTTTCCCAGAGACTTCACGGATCTGAAATTGAATTTCTTCCCGTCCTTGCGAGTGCAATAGATGTGCGTGTCGTTCTTGTATACCGCCACGAGGTCGTTGCATTTGTCCTTGAAAGTCGCAAGAGCGCTCAGTGACACCTTCCCGGGGATGGTAAACTCCAAGTTTTTCGAGTAAACTCTGTCCATCGTTGTTACCGTCGTTAGAATACGTATTCGCGTCGATATAAAATCAAAACGGAGTGATTTATACTTCGTTATTTTGGGATTGTGATACGGACAAGAGTTGGTATGTCTGTTTTATTATATATACGCATCTATTCCACAGACTTCGTTCAAAAAAGTCAAGGAACCGTTATTTTTTAAAAGATTTCAATCTGACACAGTTTTTTTTTATATTGTGCCACAGACTTCGATCCGATTGCCACAAACTTCATTCAAAAAAAGTCAACGAACTGTTATTTTTTCCACAGACTTCGATCCTACACTAAATCGTATCTTTTTTGCCACAGACTTCGATCCTATATTTATGTCGCGTGTGTCTCGTACGGTGATATTTAGTATAGAGTCCGGTTAACGTATTTTTCGTCCCCGTGGGTTTCATGGAGCTCGTCTCGTTTGGGCGTTCGTACGGCAAGTATAGTATAAATAGTCTTAACTAGCATTGCTTGCTAGTTCAGATATGTTGTTCGCGTAGGGTATGGCGCGTGTCTCGTTTGGTCGTTCAAACTCTAACGTATGGTTTCAAGTGTTCAAAATATATACCAACAGTTCGTTTTTTGTTTTTTTTTTCTTTTAAAATTTCATTTCATCATTGTCTTAACGACGCCATGTACTCTCGGGATATGCGGTACATCTCCGCGGGGTCGTGCTCGACTAAACAGCCCGCCGTCTTTTTTCTTCCCCGCAAGCACCGTCCAAAATGGATCCCGTAACTAACGAATACCGGCGATATGATTGGACGGCGAGACTCATTTGCATAAATTGGATGCGCGCGCATCCTCGTTACGTTGGCCACGCCCACTCTCTCTATAGGTTGTGCATCGGCTCTATCCAATGTACAGAGCCGATGCATAAAGTTTCCTTCTTTATTCTCATTAAAAATTTTCCATGCGTAATTTAGCGTTATATACAATGTACAACGGTTAGGTACATCGATGCACAACCTATAGAGAGAGTGGGCGGAGCTAAGCTAATTTGCATAAATTCGATGCGCGCGCATCCTCTCGTTAATTTGGCCACGCCCCCTCTCTCTATAGGTTGTGCATCGGCTCTATCCAATGTACAGAGCCGATGCATAAAGTTTCCTTCTTTATTCTCATTAAAAATTTTCCATGCGTAATTTAGCGTTATATACAATGTACAACGGTTAGGTACATCGATGTACAACCTATAGAGAGAGTGGGCGGAGCTTAGCTAATTTGCATAAATTTGCATAAATTGGATGCGCGCGCATCTATGTATGCTTCTCTCGTTTTTGTAACCGACGAGGTCGTATTTAGTATACAGCACATCTTTCGTGAAATAGTTTAAAAATAAATCGACAGACTTCGATCCTACAGGTCTATTTAAGTGTCGACCTACGGGACGGCACGCGATCGTCATCATGCGATGCATAGAGTCATATCCATGAACGATTCCGCTGTCTCTTTTGCACGCTGACTTCCGAAAAATGGGGACCCTCCCATACGGTCGGGTCTTCGTGATGCAGAATGGGTGTGAATCGACGATGACGTTAAAGCGTTGAACGATTCGCGTTTACGACCACGACGTGACCGTATGGACTCGACCATTCCCTCTTTTCTCCTCTCCCCCCTCCTGCGCAGGACCCGACCGTTAGCCGATGCATAAAGTTTCCTTCTTTATTCTCATTAAAAATTTTCCATGCGTAATTTAGCGTTATATACAATGTACAACGGTTAGGTACATCGATGTACAACCTATAGAGAGAGTGGGCGGAGCTTAGCTAATTTGCATAAATTTGCATAAATTGGATGCGCGCGCATCTATGTATGCTTCTCTCGTTTTTGTAACCGACGAGGTCGTATTTAGTATACAGCACATCTTTCGTGAAATAGTTTAAAAATAAATCGACAGACTTCGATCCTACAGGTCTATTTAAGTGTCGACCTACGGGACGGCACGCGATCGTCATCATGCGATGCATAGAGTCATATCCATGAACGATTCCGCTGTCTCTTTTGCACGCTGACTTCCGAAAAATGGGGACCCTCCCATACGGTCGGGTCTTCGTGATGCAGAATGGGTGTGAATCGACGATGACGTTAAAGCGTTGAACGATTCGCGTTTACGACCACGACGTGACCGTATGGACTCGACCATTCCCTCTTTTCTCCTCTCCCCCCTCCTGCGCAGGACCCGACCGTTAGCCGATGCATAAAGTTTCCTTCTTTATTCTCATTAAAAATTTTCCATGCGTAATTTAGCGTTATATACAATGTACAACGGTTAGGTACATCGATGTACAACCTATAGAGAGAGTGGGCGGAGCTTAGCTAATTTGCATAAATTTGCATAAATTGGATGCGCGCGCATCTATGTATGCTTCTCTCGTTTTTGTAACCGACGAGGTCGTATTTAGTATACAGCACATCTTTCGTGAAATAGTTTAAAAATAAATCGACAGACTTCGATCCTACAGGTCTATTTAAGTGTCGACCTACGGGACGGCACGCGATCGTCATCATGCGATGCATAGAGTCATATCCATGAACGATTCCGCTGTCTCTTTTGCACGCTGACTTCCGAAAAATGGGGACCCTCCCATACGGTCGGGTCTTCGTGATGCAGAATGGGTGTGAATCGACGATGACGTTAAAGCGTTGAACGATTCGCGTTTACGACCACGACGTGACCGTATGGACTCGACCATTCCCTCTTTTCTCCTCTCCCCCCTCCTGCGCAGGACCCGACCGTTAGGGAGGGTCCCCATGTTTCGGAAGTCAGCGTGCAAAAGAGGCAGTGGAATAGTGCTATATGTAGAACTATATATGGACTATGTCGCGGCCTTTCGCGCGCTGAATTCCGAAAAAGGTGGATGTATATGTATTATACGTAACATCATCATCATGACGGTGCGATATGTTGAATCGTATACATATGTGTATCCCCATTTTTCAGAACTCAGCGCGCGAAAGGCCGCGGGATAGTCCATATATAGTTCTACATATAGCACTATTCCACTGCCTCTTTTGCACGCTGACTTCCGAAACAAGGCGACCCTCCCATACGGTCGGGTCGAATGGGCGGAATGGGTGTGAATGGACGATCACGTTAAAGCGTTGAACGATTCGCGTTTACGACGACGACGTGACCGTATGGACTGAACCATGTCCTCTTTTTACATCCTCCCTCTCCGGGCTCGAAATTAACCCCAATAGTTACAATGATATATATATATGTGTGCCTCGTTTTGTAACCGGTAACGGTAATATTTAGTATACAATAAAAAAGATAACAAAAATCGACCCAAAGGACATCTTTGAAAAATTAGGTTAAAAAAAAATTCCAGAGACTTCTATCCTACACTGAATCTAATTTTTCGGACACAGACTTGATTCGAAAAAAGAAAAGAGTCGACAGACCGTAATTTTTCGGACACAGACTTGATTCGGAAAAAGTCGACAGACTGTAATTTTTTTCCACGCTCTATAAAAGGGGGAGGCGCAAGGTCGGCAGCCATTTTTGTTTCGGTCGAGATTGGGAGAGGTTGGGGGTATTTGTCAACAAAAAGTATTTGTCCCTGCGGGTTTTAATTTCGATCATTTTTTCAGTCAAAAAGAGTATCGTTTCATTTACGGGCGTGTCCGTTTCCAATCCCAGTTAAGGTATCTTTTGTTTATCCCCGTGGGTTTTAATTTCGATCATTTTTTTTTTCTGTCAAAAGGAATGTAATTTCATTCTTAACAGGCATGTCCGTTTGCATGTCCAGTTAAGGTTAAGGCATCGTTTGTCCCTCCCCGTGGGTTTTAATTTGAGTCGATTTATCTGTCGAAAAGAGTATGACCTATTATTAAAAGGCGTGTCCGTTTCCAATCCCAGTTAAGGTATCGTTTGTTTCTCCCCGTGGGTTTTAATTCGAATCGCTTTTTTCTGTCGAAAGGAATGTAATTTTAATCGTTAAAAGGCATGTCCGTTTGCATGTCCAGTTAAGGTTAAGGCATCGTTTGTCCCTCCCCGTGGGTTTTAATTCGGATCGATTTATCTGTCGAAAAGAGTATGACCTATTATTAAAAGGCGTGTCCGTTTCCAATCCCAGTTAAGGTATCGTTTGTTTCTCCCCGTGGGTTTTAATTCGAATCGCTTTTTTCTGTCGAAAGGAATGTAATTTTAATTGTTAAAAGGCATGTCCAGTTAAGGAATTATAAAACACATCTGAAAAAAAAAAATTAGGTTAAAAAAAAATTCCAGAGACTTCTATCCTACACTGAATCTAATTTTTTGGACACAGACTTGATTCGAAAAAAGAAAAGAGTCGACAGACCGTAAATTTTCGGACACAGACTTGATTCGGAAAAAGAAAAAGTCGACGGACTGTAATTTTTTTTCCACGCTCTATAAAAGGGGGAGGCGCAAGGTCGGCAGCCATTTTCGTTTCGGTCGAGATAGGGAGAGGCTGGGGGGTTCTGGTTTTGATTGATTCGTCGTTATTATGACTTAAGGGCCGCGTCCGTTTCGTTGTCATCTATACGATGATGTTAGTCGCGCCCTCGTGTCCGTTTCGTCTATACCATTGTCTCGAAACTACCGAGAGGTATAGTGTGTGTCTCATTTTGTTTTTTAAGCGGTCGTTAATTACCTTTTTTTTTAATTGTCGCGTCCTCGTTCATGAGGTCTAGAATAGTATTTTTTTTTTCTTAAGGAGCGCGTCCGTTTGCATCTGGAGTTAAGATTTTCGTTTGGTCGTTTTTGCGGTTTAAAAGGGTATATTTTTTTTTCTTTAAGAGCATGTACGGTTAAGGTATCGTTTGTCCGTCCCCGTGGGTTTTTTTTCTCGCGATTTTCGTTTGCTCGTTCTCGCGGTGTCGATGAGTATAATTTCTTTCTCAAAGGACGTGTCCGTTTGCATGTCTAGCGAAGGTATCGTTTGGCCCGTTCTCGCGGTGTCGATGAGTATAATTTCTTTCTCAAAGGACGTGTCCGTTTGCATGTCTAGCGAAGGTATCGTTTGGCCCGTTCTCGCGGTGTCGATGAGTATAATTTCTTTCTCAAAGGACGTGTCCGTTTGCATGTCAAGTAACGGTATCGATTCGGTCTAAAAGAACGCATTTTTTCGTCTTAAGTAGCATGTCCGTTTTTGCAATTCGCGTTACGGTAAGGTTATCGATGAACATATCTTTTTGTCTTGAGGAGCATGTCCGTTTGCATGTCTAGTAACGGTATCGATTGGGTCTAAAAGAACGCATTTTTTCGTCTTGAGGGGCATGTCCGTTTTTGCAATTCGCGTTACGGTACGGTTACCGATGAACATATCTTTCTGTCTTGAGGAGCATGTCCGTTTGCATGTCTAGTAACGGTATCGATTGGGTCTAAAAGAACGCATTTTTTCGTCTTGAGGGGCATGTCCGTTTTTGCAATTCGCGTTACGGTACGGTTACCGATGAACATATCTTTCTGTCTTGAGGAGCATGTCCGTTTGCATGTCTAGTGAAGGTATCGTTTGGCCCGTTCTCGCGGTGTCGATGAGTATAATTTCATTCTTAAAGGACATGTCCGTTTGCATGTCTAGTAACGGTATCGATTGGGTCTAAAAGAACGCATTTTTTCGTCTTAAGTAGCATGTCCGTTTTTGCAATTCGCGTTACGGTACGGTTACCGATGAACATATCTTTCTGTCTTGAGGAGCATGTCCGTTTGCATGTCTAGTAACGGTATCGATTGGGTCTAAAAGAACGTATTTTTTCGTCTTGAGGAACATGTCCGTTTTTGCAATTCGCGTTACGGTACGGTTACCGATGAACATATCTTTTTTCTTTAGGAGCATGTCCGTTTGCATGTCTAGTAACGGTATCGATTCGGTCTAAAAGAGCGCATTTTTTCGTCTTGAGGGGCATGTCCGTTTTTGCAATTCGCGTTACGGTACGGTTACCGATGAACATATCTTTTTGTCTTGAGGAACATGTCCGTTTGCATGTCTAGTAACGGTATCGATTCGGTCTAAAAGAGCGCATTTTTTCGTCTTGAGGGGCATGTCCGTTTTTGCAATTCCCGTTACGGTACGGTTATCGATGAACATATCTGTTTGTCTTGAGGAGCATGTCCGTTTTTGCAATTCGCGTTACGGTACGGTTACCGATGAACATATCTTTTTTCTTGAGGAGCATGTCCGTTTGCATGTCTAGTAACGGTATCGATTGGGTCTAAAAGAACGTATTTTTTCGTCTTGAGGAACATGTCCGTTTTTGCAATTCGCGTTACGGTACGGTTACCGATGAACATATCTTTTTTCTTTAGGAGCATGTCCGTTTGCATGTCTAGTAACGGTATCGATTCGGTCTAAAAGAGCGCATTTTTTCGTCTTGAGGGGCATGTCCGTTTTTGCAATTCGCGTTACGGTACGGTTACCGATGAACATATCTTTTTGTCTTGAGGAACATGTCCGTTTGCATGTCTAGTAACGGTATCGATTCGGTCTAAAAGAGCGCATTTTTTCGTCTTGAGGGGCATGTCCGTTTTTGCAATTCCCGTTACGGTACGGTTATCGATGAACATATCTGTTTGTCTTGAGGAGCATGTCCGTTTTTGCAATTCGCGTTACGGTACGGTTACCGATGAACATATCTTTTTTCTTGAGGAGCATGTCCGTTTTTGCAATTACCAGTTAAGGTTTACGGATTTTCCCCGTGAGGGGTTTGTCGCACGTCTCGTTTGGTCATTCATGAATACGGTCAAATATTACCCTCTGTAAACCATTATGTTTCCTGATTTAAGCACCTGTAACTTTTCCCCCACATTTTTGAAACGTTCGACCATAGTCATCACTATTTTTTTTTTTTTTTAAAAAATTACAATTCATTTTATAAAAGAAAAAACTTATCAGGTAATTTAACAACAGTATAATCAGTGATTATTGACACTTGGATTGGTACCTGATACCTAATGGTAGAGAAAAGTTATATGCCCAAAGAAATGATCCATTTTCAATTGATGCAATGGCATGAATATGTTCAACATTTTACCTTGAATGTACATACTGTTTCAAACTCACACTGCCAGCCAGATTTTTTAAATTTTTTATTTTTTATTTTTTATTTTTTTACAAAATTCGATTGAAAAAAAAAAATGACCCCAGTTAAAAAAAATTTAATTTAATTTTAAAAAAAAGGACACAGACTTTGATCCAAAACATCAGACATTTTGTGAATCGAATTCAACTGAAAAAAGGACACAGACTTTGATCCAGACAGAAAAAAGGACACAGACTTCGATCCAGACATAAAAAAAAATGACACAGACTTTGATCCAGACATTAAAAAAAAGGACACAGACTGTAATTTATTCCACAGACTTCGATCCTTTGATACGAACGCGATATAAAAGGGGAAGGCGCAAAGTCGGCAGCCATTTTCGTTTCGGTCGAGATTGGGAGAGGTTGGGGGTTTTTGGTTTCCTTTTAGATGGATGTTTGTTTGCAATTAATTCCCGTTAAGGTCATCGTTCCCTCCGTTCTCGCGGTCTAAAAGAAGTATGTATTTTTCATCTTAAAACCGCGTCCGTTTGGCATTCCCGTTAAGGTCATCGTTTGGTCGTTATTGCGGTCACGGAGAGTATAATTTTATTCTTAAAGGACATGTCCGTTTACATGTCTAGTAAAGGAATCGTTTGGTCGTTATTGCGGTGTCGATGAGTATAATTTCATTCTTAAAGGACATGTCCGTTTACATGTCTAGTAAAGGAATCGTTTGGTCGTTATTGCGGTCACGAAGAGTATAATTTTTCTTAAAGAGGATGTCCGTTTACATGTCTAGTAAAGGAATCGTTTGGTCGTTATTGCGGTCACGAAGAGTATAATTTTCTCTTAAAGAGGATGTCCGTTTACATGTCTAGTAAAGGAATCGTTTGGTCGTTATTGCGGTCATGGAGAGTATAATTTTATTCTTAAAGGACATGTCCGTTTACATGTCTAGTGAAGGTATCGTTTTGATCGTTCTCGCGGTGTCGATGAGTATAATTTCTTTCTCAAAGGACATGTCCGTTTGCATGTCTAGTGAAGGTATCGTTTGGCCGTTCTCGCGGTGTCGATGGGTATAATTTCATTCTTAAAGAGGATGTCCGTTTGCATGTCTAGTGAAGGTATCGTTTGGCCATTCTCGCGGTGTCGATGAGTATAATTTCATTCTTAAAGAGGATGTCCGTTTGCATGTCTAGTATAGGTATCGTTTTGCCATTCTCGCGGTGTCGATGAGTATAATTTCATTCTTAAAGGACTTGTCCGTTTGCATGTCTAGTGAAGGTATCGTTTGGCCCGTTCTCGCGGTGTCGATGAGTATAATTTCATTCTTAAAGGACATGTCCGTTTGCATGTCTAGTGAAGGTATCGTTTGGCCATTCTCGCGGTCACGAAGAGTATAATTTCATTCTTAAAGGACATGTCCGTTCGCATGTCTAGTATAGGTATCGTTTTGATCGTTCTCGCGGTCACGAAGAGTATAATTTCATTCTTAAAGGACATGTCCGTTCGCATGTCTATTGAAGGTATCGTTTTGATCGTTCTCGCGGTCACGAAGAGTATAATTTCATTCTTAAAGGACATGTCCGTTTGCATGTCTAGTGAAGGTATCGTTTGGCCATTCTCGCGGTGTCGATGAGTATAATTTCGTTCTTAAAGGACATGTCCGTTTACATGTCTAGTGAAGGAATCGTTTGGTCGTTATTGCGGTCACGAAGAGTATAATTTTTTCTTAAAGAGGATGTCCGTTTGGCATTCCCGTTAAGGTCATCGTTCGGTCGTTCCCTCGGTCTAAAAGAGTATACATAACATATGTGTATCCCCATTTTTCAGAACTCAGCGCGCAAATGGTAGCGAGATAGTCCATATGTAGTTCTACATATCGCACGGTGATGATCGCGTGCCATGCATTTTCGCAGTCTAAAAAAAGTATATTTTTCGTCTTAAAACCGCGTCCGTTTGGCATTCCCGTTAAGGTCATCGATTGCTCCGTTCTCGCGGTCTAAAAGAATTATGTATTTTTCATCTTCAAACCGCGTTCGTTTGCAATTAATTCCCGTTAAGGTCATCGTTCGCTCCGTTCTCGCGGTCTAAAAGAAGTATATTTTTCATCTTAAGGAGTGCGTTCGTTTTGTGCAATTCCCGTTACGGTACGGTTACCGATGAGCATATCTTTTTCGTCTTGAGGAGCATGTCCGTTTTGTGCCATTCCCGTTACGGTACGGTTACCGATGAGCATATCTTTTTTTGTCTTGAGGATCATGTCCGTTTTGTTCAATTCCCGTTACGGTACGTTTACCGATGAGCATATCTTTTCGTCTTGAGGAACGTGTCCGTTTTGTGCAATTCCCTTTAAGGTATCGTTTGTCTCTACCTGTGAGTTTAATGGCGCGTGTCTCGTTCGGTCGTTCCTTCGGTCTAAAAGAACGTATTTTTCTTCTTAAAGAGCATGTCCGTTTCGTGCAATTCCCGTTACGGTACGGCTACCGATGAGCATGTCTTTTTTGTCTCGAGGATCATGTCCGTTTTGTGCCATTCCCGTTACGGTACGGTTATCGATGAGCATGTCTTTTTTTGTCTCGAGGATCATGTCCGTTTTGTGCCATTCCCGTTACGGTACGGTTATCGATGAGCATGTCTTTTTTTGTCTTGAGGATCATGTCCGTTTTGTGCAATTCCCGTTACGGTATGGCTACCGATGAGCATATTTTTTTTCTTGAGGAACATGTCCGTTTGCAATTCCCGTTAAGGTATCGTTTGTCTCTACCTGTGGGTTTAATGGCGCGTGTCTCGTTCGGTCGTTCCTTCGGTCTAAAAGAACGTATTTTTCTTCTTAAGGAGCATGTCCGTTTTGTGCCATTCCCGTTACGGTACGGTTACCGATGAGCATACCTTTTTTTGTCTCGAGGATCATGTCCGTTTTGTGCCATTCCCGTTACGGTACGGTTACCGATAAGTATAACTTTTTGTCTTAAGGAGCATTTGCGGTCGAAAAGAATATATAAAGAACACACACACACACACACACACACACACGCACACACCTCCTTACTCTCGTCTTCTCTTTTTAGACTTGTACTTGTAAATCTGGCAGCCATGGAGCAGACGGTTCTTTCTCTAGAGAAAATTGCATTAGAAAAGATTTACGTAATGGTAGGCATGAACCTTTCTTCGTTTTTCGTTTTTCTTTTTCTTTTTTGTCTTAATAAAAACAAACAAACAAACAAACAAACAAACAAACACCCTTTTGCCGGAACATTGCTTATTGTCGTTGTATGTATGTATGTATGTATATGTATGTATGTATATGCATGCATGCATGTATGTATATGTATGTATGTATTTAACAGGCCATCGAGGCGAACCCCGGGAGAGGTTTCTACCTGGACGTGCTGCCTTCGTTGTGCGAAGAAGTCGGCCTCCAGTGTGTCGGTAGACTCGTCGAATTCTTCGATAGGGACTGTCGTCTCAGCGACGAGTTCGTTAAAGGCAAAGTCGTCAAGGACAACCTTCTGTGGGAATTGCTATGCACGAAGTTGGAATCCGACGACAGGGGTTTAGATTACCGCCCGAGTCTTTCGAAGCAATTATCCCGACAGTACGAAACGATCGTGATCGGACTGAGGTGTTGTTTCGGTGGGAAGGGGGAAGAGGAAGAGGAGGAGAAAGAGAAAAACAACCCTCCGGAACTCTTCCTAAGGGAGTACAACGTTTGGTGTTTGGACGCCGGACGTGGGGATTTGTCGTTCGACCTCGGATCAAGCCACAGAGTCACGTTTCGGCAATATATGGAGGCGATGAAAGTGAGAGCTCAGGTCTCGCCTTTTTTAATAGTGTTGTGAAAAGGAAAAGAAAAAAAAAGACTCGTGCGTCTAGAATAGAATAGAACTCTTACTCTTACTTTGAATTCAAAATTTCAATTAAAAAAAAAAATATTTAAAGAATTCGGTGTCTTTGTTGCTTTTTTTGTTTTTTGTCCCGAAAAACGATCGGGGGTTGTCTCCCCCTTAGACAACGCTATCCTTTTTTTTTCGTCCTCCGAATTCTAGGAGTCCCGACAAACACAAACAAAAAATAATCGAAGGAGTTGTCTCCCCCTTAGACAACGCTATCCTTTTTTTTCGTCCTCCGAATTCTACGAGTCCCGACAAACACAAACAAAAAAAAATCGGATGAGTTGTCTCCCCCTTAGACAACGCTATCCTTTTTTTTTCGTCCTCCGAATTCTACGAGTCCCGAAAAACGATCGGGGGTTGTCTCCCCCTTAGACAACGCTATCCTTTTTTTTTCGTCCCCCGAATTCTACGAGTCCCGAACCTCGGTTCTCCCCCTGGAGTTCCTACCTTGGGGGGGAAGGGGTATTGGTGGGGGAGACGGAGAGGCGGGGGGAGAGGGGGTGAGTGGGAGGGGGGTTTGCATGGGTGTGGACGGGGTGCCGTGGTCACGGACGGGGTAGGTACGAGGAGGGGCGGGAGGGAAATCGAAAAGACCCCCCCCATGTCGTTTTTCGGGACCCCCCCCCCGTTTTTTTCGGGAGGGGTGGGATCGAAGGGGAGGAAGGAGGGGAAGGAAGAAGGGAGGGGTTAGCTAGAGGCATCCCCCCAATGTCGGATGGACGTAGCGTATTTGATTTTTTTTTTTTTTTAATCGCTGTTGTTGTTGTGGGGTTAGTTTTATTAATTGTTTGATTTCGGTCGTCATGGCGAATCGTTCAACGCTTAACGTGATCGTGAAATCACACCCTTCCGCCTTTTCGACCCGACCGTTAGGGAGGGTCGCTTTATTTTTGAATCGCGCGTGGAAATGGCAGCGGAAACGTCGTCCATATTCAACAGTTTTTCTTTTTCTTCTTCTTCTTTTTATTATTATTATTGTTATTGTTATTATTATTATTATTATTATTATTATTATTATTATTATTATTATCATCATCATTATTCTGCCATTACTTCGGTAGCTCGGTCGGTAGAGTTCGTGGATTCGAACCCAGAAGATGGTGACGATGTTCCCTGTCACTGTAGGTTTGGTTTGGCAAAATTTCTGCACCTTCGTCCTTTTAGCTGGCGACGTCTCGATATATATATATATATATAAGTGAAATATTCTCGACTGGGACGTTTTTAACAAACATTTTTTTTTCGACTCGACCTAATTGGACTCGACTCTTCTTCTGTATCTGTATCGGTATTTTCTTGGATTTCTTCTTCCGTTTCTGGATTTAATTCTTCTTTTGTTGCGTTGCTTCGAAGATGGCGAAGGAGAAAACCCTAACACCTTTTTGTTCATTCGTGTCTCTGAAGGTGCGTAGGAGGAGGAGGAGAGAGAAAACCAACTCGTTTTTTTTTAAAAAAGGCATCGTTGGGACGGGGAAGGGAGAGAAAACCATCTCGTTTTGTTTTTTTTTAATGCATCTTTGGGACGGGGAGGAAGGGAGAGAAAACCATCTCGTTTTGTTTTGTTTTTTTTTTTTAATGCATCCTGGGGAAATGGAGGAGAGAGAAAACCATCTCGTTTTGTTTTTTTTTTAATGCATCGTTGGGAGGAGAAAAACCATCCATTTCACGCATCGAGCGAATTAAAACGAAGAAAAAAAAAGAATTTAAAAAAAATAAGAATAACCAACAAAATTTTGAGTTTTTTTGTGATCTGGTTTTTTTTTACTTATTCCTAATTGTTGTCATAGAAACTCTGATTAACAATCCTGTGCAATAAGTTCATTAGTTCAAATTTAGCTGGCTGTTCCCTTTGCATCAAAGACCTCGTATACCCTAAAAATTCTTCAAATTTCACTTTCATTCTGTACGGCATACAGTACATGTTGTATAGAGGCCGACTGAATTCAAACAACGCCTCGTTAAATATTCCAAGCAAAAACGAATTTACGTGCGTAATGTTCAATGTCTTGTGTTTCGCAAACAGTAAATGGGCAAACAAATTCCGTGAAAAAGACTGATTTCCAAACATGGCCTTCGCCTCCGACGGCGACATGGGTCGATTCCAGTATCGGATAACGCCGTTAACCATTTGTTTTAGATGTTTCTGGTGCCTAATCACGTCGGTGTTGTCCTTGTCCATGCATATTAACTCTTTCACGGTGACATTCGGGATTTCCCCGCACAAACTCTGTAGGTCTTTTTCAGCTTTCTCATCACAAGATACCGTTCTCCATCCGTCATCTCCTCTTACTGTATCGATGATCTGTAAAATAAGAAGAAGAAACGAAATGAATAAAGTGTTTCATTTGAAATTTATTTAAGACTAAGGTTTTGTTCCCTCATACAAAACATTCCTTACTCGGATTTCGATTTAAATAACTTTGGACCTTTTGATACATTATATTCAACTGTTCGGCTTATGTTTTTCATCTATCAAACATTTTGGTCTTAGCGTCACTGACGGGGAATGAATTTCCGAAATGTGTGTATCTGGCACATCAAAATTTAACTGGTATTTATGTTATGTATTTACCTGCCGGGACGTCATATCAAAGAGTGTCATTTTCCTCTTTCTCCACGGGTCTTCTTCTACTTTCATTATTTTAACATCTCCATCATTTAATTCTTCTTCTTCTTCTGCTAACTTTCTCTTGTTATTCATGGTTGTTCTAATTTTGTTGTTGTATTTAATTCGAGTTGACTCTCCGAAGGTTTGCCGAGTTATGACGTGATCCGTAAACCAGCCGCTTAAGTAGCGCGGTGGGCGGGACTTGTAGGCAGCCAATCAGAAGACGGCTCGGTTGTCATGGCGTCCCTCGAAGGTAGTGAAATGGACCGGTCCGTCGACAGCCAATCAGAAGAAGGCACCCCCTTACACACGCGAATGGACGTGACCTCCCACCACGTGTCCCACGCTATCGAACGACCAATCAGAAACGCGTAACGATCCGTCCAATCAAACGAATTGGCGGGAAGTGCGATCGTGAAATCACACCCTTTCGCCTTTTCGACCCGACCCGACCAGACCCGACCCGACCCGACCGTTAGGGAGGGTCGCTTTATTTCGGAATCGCGCGTGAAAATGGCAGGGGAAACGTCGTCCATATTCAACAGTTTTTCTCTTTTTTTTTCTTCTTCTTCTTCTTTTTATTATTATTATTATTATTATTATTATTATTATTATCATCATCATTATTCTGCCATTACTTCGGTAGCTCGGTCGATAGAGTTCGTGGATTCGAACCCAGAAGATGGTGACGATGTTTCCTGTCACTGTAGGTTTGGTTTGGTTTGGTTTGGCACGATAAAGAACCCTGCTGTGCTGTGCTGTGCTGTGCTGTGCTGTGCTGTGCTGTGCCGTATGATGCCATCGTTGCACAACGCAACGCAACGCAACGCACGGTTGTCAGGCAGTTATAGCTGGCGACGTCTCGATATATATATATAAGTGAAATATTATCGACTGGGACGTTAAACACCATTTTTTTCGACTTAATTGGACTCGACTCTTCTTCTGTATCTGTATCCGTATCTGTATCCGTATCGGTATATCTTCTTGGGATTTCTTCTTTCTCATTTCTGGATTTAATTCTATTCTTCTTTGTTGCGTTGCTTCGAAGACGGTGAAACAGGAGGACGAAGGAGAGAGAGAAAACCACCTTTTTGTTCATTCGTGCCTCTGAAGGTGCAGAGGAGAAGGAGAGAAAACCAACTTTTTTTTTAATCATGCCTCTGAAGGTGCAGAGAATAAGGAGAGAAAACCATCTCGTTTTGTTTTGTTTTTTTTTTAATGCATCCAGGGGACATGGGGGAGAGAGAAAACCATCTCGTTTCTGCATCGTGGGGACGTGGAGGAGAGAGAAAACCATCTCGTTTTGTTTTTTTTTTTTTTCATGCATCGTGGGGAGGAGAAAAACCACCTATTTCACGCATCAAGCGAATTAAAACCAAGAAAAAAAAAAGAATTTAAAAAAAATAAGAATAACCAACAAAATTTTGAGTTTTTTTGTGTTCTGTATTTTTTTACTTATTCCTAATTGTTGGCATAGAAACTCGTAGTAACAATTCTAAACAACAAGTTCATGAGTTCAAACTCAGGTCCGTGATCTTTCTGCATTAGTGATCTTGTATATCCAAGAAATACATCGAAATCAACTTTCTGCCGGTACGGAAAACAGTACATATTGTATAAACTCCGACTAAACACAAACAGTGCTTCATTGAAAATTCCAACCAGAAATGAATTTGTTTCCGCAATGTTCAATGTCTTGTGTTCGGCGAACAGTAAATGCACAAACATGTTCAGCGGAAACTGCTGAGTTCCGAACCTAGCTTTGGCTTCTGACGGCGACATCGGTCCTTTGCGATAATGTATGATGCCGTTCACCATCTGTTTTAAATGTTTTTGATGTCTAATGGTCTCCGTGAATGCCTCGTCTAAACACATTAGATCTCCCACCGTTTCATTCGGAATCTCCCCGCACAAACTCTGCAGTATTTCTTGGGCTTTTCGGTCACACGGCACAGTCCCCCATCCGTCGTCCCCTCTTACGGTATCGATAATCTGTAAAATACATAAGAAGAAGAAACGAAATGAAAAAATTGAATTGAATTGAAATGAAACGAAATGAAGTGAAATGAAAAAATTGACTTGAAATGGACTGAAATGAAAAAAAAATTGACTTGAAATGAAATGAAAAAATTGACTTGAAATGGAATGAAATGAAATGAAAAAATTGAATTGAAATGAAAAAAATTGAATTGACTTGAAATGGAATGAAATGAAAAAAAAAAAAAAAATGAAATGACTCGTTTACCTGCCGGGACGTAATGTCAAATAATGTCATCTTCCTCTCCTTCCACTGATCTTCTGTCTTGATTCTTTTAACACTCTCATCATTGGCTTCTTCTAACTGTCTCTTGTACTCCATTGTTTTGTTGTTATTTGATTTAATTTAATTTATATATTTGTATTTAATCTATTCCACGTTTACTCTCTCTAAAGGTTGTCTGAGTTATGACGTGATCCGTAAACCAGCCGCTTAAGTAGCGCGGTGGGCGGGACTTGTAGGCAGCCAATCAGAAGACGGCTCGGTTGTCATGGCGTCCCTCGAAGGTAGTGAAATGGACCGGTCCGTCGACAGCCAATCAGAAGAAGGCACCCCCTTACACACGCGAATGGACGTGACCTCCCACCACGTGTCCCACGCTATCGAACGACCAATCAGAAATTACTTTTCATAAGAACATTTAAAACACGTTATAATTCAGATCTTTATTTTATTTTATTTTATTTTATTTTATTATTTTTTTTAATATAAAAACTCTTTTAGAGTCTGCATGAGTCATTAAGTATATCGAAAAAATTAAATAGATTCCTTTTGAGGTTTCAATAGAATGTTTTACATCTTTTTTTTTTTCTCCCGCGGTCACAATTAGACACGAATGCAAAGTCATGTGTACGGCACGTTTAATTGAAAATGTCATTTACATTGTCCCACCGGTGAAGGCCCGAGTGATCTCCTTCGGTCAATATCTTAATAAAATAATAATAATAATAATAATAATAATAATTAAAAAAACAATTACTCGGGGTGGGCACGACCCCACTTAACCGGTGAAACAATGTCAATGTATCTGCTCGGTCATAACACGTCGGACCTTATGGGATATCTTTATCTCTGAAGTCTGTGGTATCTTTTTTTTTTATTTACACAAATCTGTACTTTAAGACCGAAGTCTGTGGATTTTTTTTAAATTACAAGACGTTTGTAAGTTTAGACTGAAGTTTGTGGAATTTTATTAAATTACAAGACGTTTGTAGGTTTAGACTGAAGTCTGTGGTATTTTTTAAGATTACAAGATGTCTGTAAATTTAGACTGAAGTTTGTGGCATTTTTTTTAAATTACAAGATGTTTTTATTTTTTTTATTACAGATATTACATTTTCGCGGGAAAAAAACAACTTGTTTACGCAAACCGCGGAGAACTTTCCAGAACATTCCAAAATCATGAAAAACAAAAACAAACACCTGGCGCGTACGTGACGTCACGTCTGACATTTCCTGTCAAGGAGCTGTCTGGGTTCTTTATTTCACAACAATGTAGCAACATTTTCTGTCAAGGAGCCGTCTGGGTTTCCTTTCGCGCAACAATGTAGCAATATTTTCAGTCAAGGAACGGAAAGTGTCAAAGTGTCAAAGAAGGTTGAATGAAAGAAGTACACAGCTGTGACGTGTTCGTGGGAACGATGGCGGGAAAAGAAAATCGTTGTTGTTTAAATATATTCTCGAGGTTATTTATCTCAAAAAAAAAAATAAATAAAATAAATAAAATAACAAACAAACAAACAAACAAATAAATGTGACATGTATATATTCTATATATTAAATGGATGGATGGGTTGTGGGGTTAGATGAAGCTCGCTCCGTATTCATGTGTGACGTATTTTTTAAAAAAAAAACAATCCCGACCGAATATATATTAGAAGTTTTATTTTATACATATAGTGTGTTTTTATTGTGCGTAGCCAGCCTGTTTGTTGTTGTTATTATTGTCGGTATTATTAGCAAAAAGGTCGGGTGGTTCGAACCGATGGAGTTTGTACGTATTGTTTGTCTATTTGTTTGTGTGTTTGTTTAATTTCTTTTTTTTTTTCATTTCCTTCTTCTTCTTCTTCTTTTTCTTCTTCTTCTTATTATTATTATTATCATTATTATCATCATTATTCTGCCATTACTTCGGTAGCTCGGTCGGTAAGCGGAAGTTCGTGGGTTCGAACCTTGAAGTAGTCGCGAGGTCCCGTGTCGCGGTAGGTTTGGTTTGACACGATAAAGAACCCTGCTGTGCTGTGCTGTGCTGTGCTGTATGATACCATCATCAGCGCAGCGCAACGCAACGCAACGCAACGCACGGGTGTCAGGCAGGCAAAATTTCTGCACTTTCGCCTTTTGTAGCTGGCGACGTCTCGATATATATATAAAAGTGAAATATTGTCGACTGGGACATTTTTTAACACCACGACTGGACTCATTTCAACTCTTCTTCTGTATATGTATCGGTATCTGCATCTTATTTTTTTCTGTCTGTCTGTCTGTCGTTTGTTTGTTTCTTCTTTGTTGCGTTACACCTTTTTGTTCATTCATGACTCTGAAGGTGCGGAGGAGGAGGAGAGAAAACCAACTCGTTAATGCATCGTTGGAAGGAGAGAAAACCATCTCTTTTAGGCATCGAGGAGGAGAGAGAGAAAACCATCTCTTTTAGGCATCGAGGAGGAGAGAGAAAACCATCTCTTTTAGGCATCGAGGAGGAGAGAGAGAAAACCATCTCGTTTCTGCATCGTGGGTAGGAGAGGGGAGAAAAGCATCCCTTTTACGCATCACCTGAATTAAAACAAGACAATTACAATTAAGGTAAAAAATAATGTTTTTATCTCATTCATCATAATTAACATTTACAGTCAAATGTAATGTAATCCTCATGTTAATTGTTCTCCTCAAAAGTCTCATAAGAGCGTTGTTGTTTTCTCGGCTTTGCGTGATGAATCTTATAGCATTTTCCAACTGCTTTAAACTTACAGTTCCTTTGCAAGGTGCTGCACATGAATTATATAAGAGTTTATTATATTCAAATAATGCCTGATTGTATAATCCGACCAGAAACGAATTCGCCTTTTCCATATGCCTAATCTTGTGTTCCGTATACATTATGCACACGACATTTTCCAAGACGAAATGTTCTTTTCCGTACTTTTGTTTTATTTGTGACGGTATGATCTGGTACTCGTCTTCTGGAAGGTAACAGTCTATCAAGCCATTTACCATTTGTTTTAAATGAATTTGTTTCCGGGTAGTTTCCGTGACATCTCGGTGATTGTCAATTACATGTTCAAGAACGAAGGGATTAACCTCTCTGAATAATTCCCTCAGTTTGGTGTGGATGGTTAAATCGGATTTTCTATCCTCCCATCCCCCGTGGTTTGCTCTAAATGTGTCTTCTATCTGTAAATACATGAATTTAGAAAAAAGAAATTAAATAAAGACGGACTGGGGAAAGAAACATGAACAAAACAAAACTAACTCGCGACATTTAAGGAAAAATCAAAACCGAACTCGCGATATTAATAAAAAGACAAAAACGAAACCGAACTCGCGACATCAAAAACAATTTGTATTCATTTATATGAAAAAAAGTTCATTGTTTACCTTGCGGGTCGCTTGATCATATAAAGACATCTTTCTTTTTCTCCATGGGTCTTCTTCATTCTCCAATTTCGTTTTATGTGCCATAATTGTTGTTGTTGTAAAATCAAATTTGATTTGATTCAAGTTAAATTTGATTCAAGTTTGCTCTCCGATCGTGAAGTGATCCGTAAACCACGTGTGAACCTACTCATGTATCGGTGGGCGGGGCTTGTGAGCAGCCAATCGGAGGACGGCTGCATTGTAATGGTATGATGGTATCGTCCAGGTGCGCCCCTACACGAGAATGGACGTGACCTACCACGTGTCGTACGTTATCAAACAACCAATCAAACGAATTGGCGGGAAGTGCGGGATGAGGTACATAAATGCACTTACCAAGCCTGAGATGCATTATAGTCAGTCATTTCTAGCTATAATTTAGTTTCAAAACTACTACGGAAAGAAAAACAAAAAAAAAAGATGGAAGTCGAAATGAGAAGAGTGAACATAGAGGAATACGTGGAGAGCAGACCAAGGCAACACCAACAGCCAACAGCTGGGCCGTCGGAATTGACATATGCCAACAGGGTTCGCCGGATAGAGATGAATCTTGAATTAGATCCAGATTTCGTCAACCGGCGAATTTCCGTATCGAGAGAATCGGCGAGGAGGCAGCTGATTTTCACGGACGAGAGACACGAAGATCAATTCGTCTTCGTACCAGCGGCGCCCCAAGTCAATCAGCCAGTGCAACCAGCGAGACGGCGGCGAGTGGTAGAAAAAGCCAAAAAACATAGGTTTTTCGAGAAGGGGCGGCTTCCCGAAGGCAGGGAGTCGACATGTGAAATCTGTTGTGGCAAGTCTCTAACACACAGGCGATTCGTTTGCCGAACTTGCAACAACCAATGGTGCTACTTCTGCGACTTGCGAATGAGATCTTGCCCATTCTGCAGGGCCGGCAGCAGATAGAGCGAAAAGCTAAACAACCAACCAACCAACCAACCAACCGACCACCCGGCCGTTTTTTGTTTTTAAAAAGACAAAAACGGCCACCCAAATATTTAGAAAAGATCTAACGTTGTTTTGGTCATCATGTCTTATCAGATAGATAGATAGGTAAAACACATACATTTCTAGATAGATAAGTAAAACACATACATTTCCCTACACCCTATAACATTCCATAACAACATTCGTTTTTGTACACGTTCTTATTCTGATAAATGTTATATTATTTTTTTTAAAAAAAACTCCTTTTAGAGTCTACATATATATATATATATATATATATATATATATATATATATATATATATATATATATATACTGATAGAAAAATTACATTGTGTTTTACATGCCATCTTTTTTTTCTCTCTCACGCCGTCACAATTAGACACGAATGCAAAGTCATGTGTATGGCACGTTTAATTGAAAATGTCATTTACATTGTCCCACCGGTGAAGGCCCGAGTGTTCTCCTTCGGTCGATATCTAAATCAATTAATAATAAAAAAACAAACAAACAATTACTCGGGGTGGGCACGACCCCACTTAACCGATGAAACAATGTCAATGTATCTGCTCGGTCATAACACGTCGGACCTCATGGCATATCTTTATCTCTGTGGTAGCTTTTTCATTCACACATATCTGTACTTTTAGAACGAAGTCTGTGGTATCTTTTTTTATTCACACATATCTGTACTTTTAGACCGAAGTTTGTGGATTTTTTTAAAATTACAAGACGTTGGTATTTTTAGACTAAAGTTTGTGGAATTTTTTTAAATTACAAGACGTGTCTACTTTTAGACTGCAGTTTGTGGAATTTTTTTAATTTAGAAGAAGTTTGTGAATCAAGACTGAAGTTTGTGGCATCTTTTTTTTTTAAATTGCAAGGTGTCTTTGTTTTTTTTTTCATTTTTAATTTTTTCCCTTAGAGTCATTGCGTTTTCGCGCGAAAAAAAAACAACTTGTTTGTTTACGCAGACCGCGGAGAACTTTTCAGAACATTCCAAAAACATTAAAACAACACCTGACACCTGGCATGCAACAATGTAGCGATATTTTCTTTCAAGGAGCCGTCTGGGTTTTCCTCTTACGACAATGTAGCAATATTTTCTGTCGGGGAATGCGGAAGTGTCAGAGTGTCAAAGAATGATGAAAGAAACCGCGGTGGGAAAAAAACAAGTTGTTTTGTTTTCGTTGTTTAACTTCTCACGGTCATTTACGTCGGCCTGGCTAGGTATTTGTTAATCGAAAAAAAAAAACCAAAAAACTAAAAAAATAAAAAATATCAAATATGAAACAAAAAATAAAAAAAATCAATAAATCAATAAATGTGACATGTAAATTTAATATGGATGGATGGGTGTGGGGTTAAACGAAGCTCCGTATTCGTGTGTAACGTATTAAATAAATCCCGACAAAATATATATCAAAGTTCACGAAATTGAGAAATAACACATTTTTGCGTGATAATTATGATTTATTGGTCTTTTCTACTCGTCTTGATGTGCACGGACATGATTGTTGCAGTGACCTTTGTACCAACATCGACAGCATTGATACCTCCGGAGCGTATATGTAGGCGAGGGGATTTTCTGGTACGAACATTGTATTATGCAGAGTCTATACCCATGCCAACGGGGACGCTTCAGGTATATTTTCACACGTCGAATTCATCCGAGTCTCCAGAGCACGTAGTTATAGAAAACTGTGCGAGTAACCTCTATCTCGACATGATCGACATAGACCCCAGGCTATACCCGAACGAGGAAGTCGGTGTCGTTTGTCACCGAAACGGACTACTCTTTTGGTACAAAGTAATAGGAGCTGAAAAAAAGTTTGTTCGTGTCAACATTAACGGACTCGCTTTACCGGGATCTCTCTCCAAAACGTCGTTCGAGTATCCACTTTTAACCCCCGGATTGTTAGGAGACATCGAAACCGATACTGACGGCCTTAAAGACAACCGTTGCATTACGAGAAACCAACAACGTTTTACGGATTTATGTTATAGGACTACCGGTAAGAAATGTCGGTCTTTGGAATCGATATGTAAAGATTCCGACGAGTGCGCGTGTTATAGCGGATACACCAAAGACGGTAGTAGATGTCGTGACATAGATGAATGTGGTGGGAATCACACTTGTGATACCGAAACCGAAACCTGTATGAACGCGAAGGGGTCGTATTGGTGTAAACCGAAGAGGACTGCTGCCGTATCCTCGCAAAACACTTGTAACTCGCAAAACGAATTAGACCTAGGTGTGGCTGGTAGTGTTTACTGTGTACCGAAAGCGGTCGTCACGCCTCCCGAGATATCTTGTACCATCGAACCCGGCCTGATTGCTAAAGTTCTTTTTCCCGTAGGGGCTTGGCCAGCTTCCAAAGTTCTGGCGGGAAAGACGGTATCGATTTCGATGAAATCGTTTCGGTTGACGAACGGTGATGAGCAGGAATTTTGGACGGAAACAAGTTCGAACTTACTTTGTAAAAACTATCCTTACACGATGATGGGTCCGAAACTCCTTCGGCCGATAGACCCTTACTCCGTCACCGATTCGATCGACTTGCCCGTCGACATGATGTTAGATGTTACGGACCGCAAAAACAGAAACGTCGGTTTAAGTGATGTGTCCGTCGAATGTTACTCTAATGCGATTTTAGCGTGGGGAATGAATCACGTCCTTTTTCGTGAACTGGAAATATCGTTCGCCGAACTTGTACCGGGTATGGGAAACACCAGTATGAAATACTTTCGTATCGGTAACGACCGAAATCGAAGGGTGGACACTCGCAAGTGTAAAAAAGTCGGTTCCGCGGACGACTGTTATCGGTACGATTCGTTCCGACGGTGCGATCGGGAAACCGAAGTATGTGGTAGAACCGGTGCGGAAAACGATACCCTCTCTGTGGGTTGTAAGTGCAGATCGGGATACGTTAGAGCAGAAAACGACACCTGCGTAGATGCCACTCTCTGCACATCCGGCCTCAGAGTGCTTGGAAATCGATGTGTGGACGTTGACGAATGTGCGGAGGGGACGGCCACGTGTAAAAACGGATGTAGAAATGTATACGGAGGTTACGAATGTAACCGAGAAGTAAGTGTGTCTCGAGAAGATTGTCCTTTCGGTACGCGTTTCGACAACGACACGTCAACGTGTGAAGATATCGACGAATGTGCGGAGGGGACGGCCACGTGTAAAAACGGATGTAGAAATGTATACGGAGGTTACGAATGTAACCGAGAAGTAAGTGTGTCTCGAGAAGATTGTCCTTTCGGTACGCGTTTCGACAACGACACGTCAACGTGTGAAGATATCGACGAATGTGCGGAGGGGACGGCCACGTGTAAAAACGGATGTAGAAATGTATACGGAGGTTACGAATGTAACCGAGAAGTAAGTGTGTCTCGAGAAGATTGTCCTTTCGGTACGCGTTTCGACAACGTTACGTTAACGTGTGAAGACATCGACGAATGTGCCCTAAACACGGACACCTGCGATCCGTTATCTACCGATTGCACGAACACCGAAGGGGGGTTCGAATGCGTATGCAAAGACCCGAGTTTGTCTTTAATGCCGTCACTCACCAGCTGCGAAAAATCGAAATACGAGTTTCGGTTACTCGATTTCAATAAAATGAGATGTTGCAAGCACGGGTCGGGCGATTCGGCGTTCCTAGTGAGAGGTCGCCTGGGCGGTTTACACTCGAGGTATTCCGAAATCACGCCAGTCGCGTGTATAGAAGTGACCGACGTAGATTACACACGCATTCCGTGGACGTACGCGAAGCCCTATGTCGTGAGTGGAATGGGAGAGAACGAAGTCGAGAACGCTTTTGAATTTAGTCGACTTTGTAAGAGAAACGAAAAGGGAAGAAAGAACTCTCGTCGAACTGGTTTATAAAGACGGATGTAGACAAACGTTCGCTTTAGGTAACGGGAACGATCGAACCGAACCACCACTACCACCACCGAAATATTACATATCGTACACTCCGGTTACATACACGTATTACGATCCCAAACACCGGTCGTTTGACAAATGTCGGAGAAACGTAGGTAATGACATCGACCGGTTGAGTCGAAATCTATGGACACGCAGAACCACGTCCGTGACACGCACGGCTTGTGTACGAAACAACACCGGGAATCGTGTCGTCGGACCCGCAGTGATACTGATGTCGTGCGTCTTGGTTTACGTTTGGATGACGATAGTCTGTTGCTCGTGTTGAGTTTTGCAATATTCCTTAACAATAGCTTTAGTTAATAAAATTTGTAATTTGTAATACATTGATATTATATATAGTTTTAATTTTCAAAATCGATAAACTAAGAATTAAGATTATTCGAAACACGTTAGTTGTTACTTGTTTGCGCAGACGGCGGGAAAAATCTGTTTATCGGACTTTCGAGGACTTTCCAAAAACCTCCAAACAACACCTGGCGCGTACGTGACGTCACGTCTGGTATTTCCACAGAGTGCAGTCTGTGTCATTTCACAACAATGTAGCAATATTTTCTGTCAGGGAATGCGGAAGTGTCAAAGTGTCAAAGAATGTTGAATTGAATGAAAGAATTACATATTAGTAACGTGCACGTGCGAACCGTGGTGGGAAAAAAAATTGTTGTCGTTTAACTTCTCAAGATTAACCTATTTATATTGGACCGGCGAGCTACTTGTTTATCGAAAAAAAAAAAAAAAAAAAAAAAAAAAAAAAAAAAAAAAAACAAACAAAAACAAACAAAAAACATGTAACACGATATTTTTATACGGATGGATGGGTGTGGGGTTAAATGAAGCTCCGTATTCATGTGTTACGTATTAAAAAAAATCCCGACAAAATATATATATCAAAGTTCGTGAAATTTAGAAATAATTATGATTTATTGGTCTTTTTTATTCGTCTTGATATGTACGGACATGATCGTTGCAGTGAATTTTAACCCAACATTGACAGCATTGATACCCCCGGAGCTTATATGTAGGCAAGGGGATTTTGTGGTACGAACATTGTATTATGACCAGTCTATACCTATGCCAACGGGGATGCTTCAAGTATATTTTCACACATCGAATCCATCCGAGTCTCCAGAACACGTAATTATAGAAAACTGTGCGAGTAACTTCTATCTTGACATGATCGACATAGACCCCAGGCTATACCCGAACAAGGAAGTCGGTGTCGTTTGTCACCGGAATGGATTACTGTTTTGGTACAAAGTAATAGGAACTGAAAAAAAGTTTGTTCGTGTCAACATTAACGGACTCGTTTTACCGGGATCTCTCTCTAAAACGTCGTTCGAGTATCCACTTTTTACCCCCGGATTGTTAGGGGACGTCCAAACCGATCCCGACAGCCTTAAAGACGACCATTGCATTACGATAAACCAACAACGGTTTACAGATTTGTGTTATAGGACTACCGGTAAGAAGTGTCGGTCTTTGATGTCGATATGTAAAGATTCCGACGAGTGCGCGTGTTATAGCGGATATACCAAAGAAGATAGTGAATGTCGTGACATAGACGAATGTGGTGGGAATCACACTTGTGATACCGAAACCGAAACCTGTATGAACGTGAAGGGGTCGTATTGGTGTAAACCGAAGAGGACTGCTGCCGTATCCTCGCAAAACACTTGTAACTCGCAAAACGAATTAGACCTAGGTGTGGATGGTAATATTTACTGTGTCCCGAAAGTCGTGATCACGCCCCCCGAGATATCTTGTATCATCGAACCCGGCCTGATTGCTAAAGTTCTTTTTCCCGTAGGGGCTTGGCCAGCTTCCAAAGTTCTGGCGGGAAAGACGGTATCGATTTCGATGAAATCGTTTCGGTTGACGAACGGTGGTGAGCAGGAATTTTGGACGGAAACAAGTTCGAACTTACTTTGTAAAAACTATCCTTACACGATGATGGGTCCGAAACTCCTTCGGCCGATAGACCCTTACTCCGTCACCGATTCGATCGACTTGCCCGTCGACATGATGTTAGATGTTACGGACCGCAAAAACAGAAACATCGGTTTTAGTGATGTGTCCGTCGAATGTTACTCTAATGCGATTTTAGCGTGGGGAATGAATAACGTCCTTTTTCGTGAACTGGAAATATCGTTCGCCGAGCTGGTACCGGGTATGGAAAAGACTAGTATGGAATACTTTCGTATCGAGTAACGACCGAAATCGAAAATTGGACACACGTAAGTGTAAAAAAGTCGGTTCCGCGGACGACTGCTATTGGTACGATTCGTTCCGACGGTGTGATCGGGAAAACAAAGTATGTGGTAGAACCGGTGCGGAAAACGATACCCTCTCTGTGGGTTGTAAGTGCAGATCGGGATACGCTATGGCAGAAGACGACACATGTGTAGAAACCACTCTCTGCATACCCGGCCTCAGAGTGCTTGGAAATCAATGTGTGGACATAGACGAATGTGCGGAAGGGACGGCCACGTGTCAAACCGGATGTAGAAATGTATACGGAGGTTACGAATGTGTGTCTCGAGAAGATTGTCCTTTCGGTACGCGTTTCGACAACGACACGTTAACGTGTGAAGATATCGACGAATGTGCCCTTAACACGGACACTTGCGATCCGTTATCTACCGATTGCAGGAACATCGAAGGGGGGTTCGAATGCGTTTGCAAAGACCCGAGTTTGTCTTTAATGCCGTCACTCACCAGCTGCAGAAAATCGAAATACGAGTTTCGGTTACTCGATTTCAATAAAATGAGATGTTGCAAGCACGGGTCGGGCGGTTCGGCGTTCCTAGTGAGAGGTCGCCTGGGCGGTTTACACTCGAGGTATTCCGAAATCACGCCAGTCGCGTGTATAGAAGTGACCGACGTAGATTTCACACGCTATTCCGTGGACGTACACGAAGCCCTATGTCGTGAGTGGAATGGGAGAGAACGAAGTCGAGACGCTTTTGAATTTAGTCGACTTTGTAAGAGAAACGAAAAGGGAAGAAAGAACTCTCGTCGAACTGGTTTATAAAGACGGATGTAGACAAACGTTCGCTTTAGGTAACGGGAACGATCGAACCGAACCACCACAACCACCACCGAAGTATTACATATCGTACACTCCGGTTACATACACGTATTTCGATCCCAAAAACCGGTCGTTTGACAAATGTCGGAGAAAAGTAGGTAATAATGTCGACTGGTTGAGTCAAAATCTATGGACACGCAGAACCACGTCCGTGACACACACGGACTGTGTACGAAACAACACCGGGAATCGTGTCGTCGGACCCGCAGTGATACTGATGTCGTGCGTCTTGGTTTACGTTTGGATGACGATCGTCTGTTGCTCGTGTTGAGTTTTGCAATATTTCCTCAACGAAAGTTTGATTAAATTTTAATTTGTAACGCATATAATTATGTGTATTGATAAAGTTTTAATTTCCAGCGACTATGTTTCCGTTTTTTATTTCATCACATGGCACGTTTCTCCCCCACCCCTCTTCTTTTCGTCATCACTCTTTGTACCCGTAAGTACAGCGATGTTGTTTTCAAGTACAAGTTATTTTCAGCGACAAGGTTCCGTTTTCATTTCATCACATGGCACGTTTCTCCCCCACCCCTCTTCTTTTCGTCATCACTCTTTGTACCCGTAAGTAACGATCGAATTCATTTCTCTAAATAAAATGACAACAATAATAACCTTTACACAACAATCAACCTCCCCTTCATTTTTCTTGCATAAAAAAACACACAATTACCGGTAATGAATTCGAAAATTATTTACGGTTACATAGAGTGATGTTGTTTCCAAGTACAAATTATTTTCAGCGACGATATTCCTCATGGCATGTTTTCCTCCTCTCCTCCTCTTCTTTTCGTCATCACGCTTTGTACCCATAAGTAACGATCAAATTCATTACTCAAAATAGAAATAAAATGTGCACAAAATTAGCCTTTACACCACCACCATCAACCTCCCGTTTTCTCAAAAAAAAAAAAAAACAAAAACAAAAAAACACACAATTACTGCTAATGAATCTGATCGTTATTTATGTTTACATAGAGTGATAATTATTGTTAGTTACGTAAATTATAATGATTAAAAAAATAAATAAATAAATAAACAATATTACAGTTCAACAACGACATTTAATAAACATGTTTTTTTTACATTATTCAATAAATCGTTTATCGTTAATAACGTTTCATAATAATGTACAGTCCATAAACGCACACACAGTCAGTCTGTTTTTTTTCCGAGTATAATCCATTGTTTTTTCATCACAGAACAAAGAAAATTAAAATGCTTTATAACAATACACATATAGACACATTATCCCATTGTTTGTTTGTTTGTTTTTGTGTTTTTTTTTTGTTTTTTTTTTTTTTTCACAAGTTCATACATACGATCCTATTTTCAAAGAAGTGAAATACGATTTTCCTTGGAATGTAATGTAGATTTTTTGTCCGTTTTTAGCGTATCCGGGACTGAAAAGCGTGTCGTCTACACATCCGGAACAACGTTCGGCAACGTAAAATCCTCCGGCCACGGTAACCGTGTTGACGAATTTCTCTTTGCATTTCGAACATATTATTGTCTTTGTTCCCCAGTTAGATTTAAACCTCGGTATGCACTTTGTCAAATACTGAGCTCTCACGAGGTTTTCGTGCGCATCGATAGTCAATCGTTCGAACAACCAATTGTTCTTCTCGCAGATGTTGCGTATTTTGTCGATTACGGGATCGTAATTGCTTCCTTTGTTGAACCCTCGAGCGATGCAGTTTATGTGTTCCGAAACAGAGCTTAACCGAAAATGTTCTTTGCCGATCACTTCCATCCACGTGGTGTTTGGCGGAATGGCATTCAGAAAAGCCGTGTTGATGTTGTGATTGCTGATGAGCTTGGGGGGATTCACGTGAACTGCTGTCGAATCGGGTAGTTGTTTGAATCTTATCACGGTAAAAGTCATATTTTGTCCGCACGATTCACAACCGAGATTGTTGATACATGCCTGGCACCGACTCGCCATCCAACAGCGTGTGCAGAGTGCATTGGCCACAGACGCGTTACACGAGACGCATCCCAAACGATCGAAGTCACTGTAGTCGTATCCCGAATAGGCGTCCGAGAGCAACTGTCCGCCGTACACTTTTTCGCATCCGTCGTAAAAGTGCGTGTTGGCGTGATACTTTTTGTTAACGAAAGAAGAAAGGTATCTTACTTTGTGGTATTTATATTCCTCCGGCTTCATGACACGAGCCTGTTGTCCTATCGTGATCATCAGTTTTCGCACTCTGTTCAATATGTTTGAATTGTTATCGTTCGAGCCAGAGGCTATCCAATCGTTCACTATGTCATCGTATTCCTGTTTCACGGGATAGTATAAAATGTCCTCTAAAGCCCTGAAATCGTTTTTCCTCAACGGGTGTCGCAGTTCCTGATGAAGAAACTTGCACAGTATTGTTTCGGAACTCTGGGGAGCGTAATTATAAAAGGGTGACGATATGATTTTCCTCGGTCGAGACGCCGTTTTTGAGTATTGTCCGTCTACATTGAAATCATTTGCGTTACATTCCACGGTAACATTGTCTACATTTGAATAATTTTCCGCGGTGTCGTATTGGTACTGTTGTGCCGGCTGTCCCTGGCACGAATCCATCGACTCGCCGTATTGGTACTGTTGTGACGGCTGTCCCTGGCACGAATCCATCGACTCGCCGTATTGGTACTGCTGTGCCGTCTGTCCCTGGAACGAATCCATCGACTCATCGTATTGGTACTGCTGTGCCGTCTGTCCCTGGAACGAATCGATCGACTCGTCGTATTGGTACTGTTGTGTCGGATCTCCGTATTGTATTGATAAATTTTCTTTCGTCTGAGCATTGTCTAAATCATCTAACACGCCGTATTGTGCCGCTAACTCATCTATTATCTGTGTCTGGTTTGATCCAACCGACAAATCGTATTGGAATCGTTGTTCCCCTTCAAAGTTTTGAACCTGGTTTGCAACAGTCAAGTCATTCACTGCATTCTCTTTGTTGAATTCCTCTATCAAATTATATAATTCACTATGTTCAGCGTAATGATTATTTTCTGTGGATAAAATGGTTTCCGCTGCCATCGCTAATATGTCGTTATGATCATCTTCTTCCATGTTTTAACTTCTAGCAGTAAATACTTAATGAATTAAATTCTTATATGAAACCCAAGTTTTACTTATCCCGCCATGAGACTTACATCTTCGCATTGATTGGTTGATTCATTGATTGGCTGAATCGACATGAAGTTAAACACACCTCCACATGCGCGCGCATCACGAGTGACATCAAGGCGGAGTCCAATGGGGTGTTGATTAATTACGTAAAGCAATATCGAATGAGCTTCAGTTGCGTCTAGACAGTTAAAGAGTTAAAGTATGGAAAATATTAAGAAAGAAATTGAAAGGCATAGAAGAGTTGGGGTAGAGAAGTGGTGCGAGGAGTGCACGTCGCCATTGTATAAAAGATTTAAACATGAGGTCAACGGGGAGTTTTGTAAAATATACAAAAGAATGATCCAGACTAATGGTTTTGATGACGACGAAGATGAAGAAATCCCCTTTGGAGAGAAAAAGGCAGAAACCAAAAAGAATGAAGAAGTAAGACCTGTCTTCAAGAAAACGTTCACGTTAAAGCCACCATCGGGAGTGAGCCTTGTCGAGAAAAGAAAATCAGGTGAAGAAGAAAGAACAACATCAAAGAAAAGAAAGACCGATTGAAGACCAAAAAAAAAAAAACATTCCATCCGGCACCTCACAAGTAACATCATGCCCAGCAATGGAGGAGTGAGGTGTAATGCAGCCTACCCTTGTGGTAGACGGTGACAAGCCCGTGTAAATGCAGAGTCGCCTCTTATTCAAATTAAAAAAAAGCTAGATCCCTCATGATATATTCTACACATATTTCATATTATTACTTTTCCATTTCACACACACACACACACATCCATATAAAACCGTCAAGCCACATATTTATTGATTTATTGATTTTTTTATTTTTTAGATTTTAGTTTTTAGTTTTCGGTAAACAAATACCTAGCCATGCCGACATAAATGACCGTAAGAAATTTAACAACAAAAAACAAAACAACACGTTTTTTTTCCCACCACGATTCGCACGTGCACGTCACTAAGTAACAAACAAGTTGTTTTTCCCGCGAAAATGTAATGACTGTAAAACAAAAAAAAATAAAAAAAAAATAAATAAATCAAAGACATCTTGTATTTAGAAAAAATTCCACAGAGTTCAGTCTAAACTTACACACGTCTTATAATTTAAAAAAATGCCACAAACTTCAGTCTAAAAATACCAACGTCTTGTAATTTAAAAAAAATCCACAGACTTCGTTCTAAAAGTACAGACATGTGCGAATGAAAAAATATAACACAGACTTCAGTCTAAAAATACCAACGTCTTGTAATTTAAAACAAAATCCACAGACTTCGTTCTAAAAGTACAGATATGTACGAATGAAAAAAAGATACCACAGACTTCAGTCCAAAACTTACAGACATCTCGTGAATCACAAAAAAAAAAATATAACACAAACTTTAGTCCGAAACATACAGACATCTTGTGAACGAAAAAGATTCCACAAACTTCAGTTTAGTCCAAAACTTACAGACATCTTGTGAATAATTTTATTTTTTATTTATTTATTTATTTATTTATTTTTTATTTTTTATTTTATAGTCATTACATTTTCGCGGGAAAAACAACTTGTTTGTTTACGCAGACCGTGGAGAACTTTCCAGAACAATCCGAAATGATCAAAACAAAAACACCTGTCATGTTTTATATTTTTTTATTTTTTATTTCTTTAGTTTTCGGTAAACAAATACCTAGCCAGGCCGACGGTTTCTTTCATCATTCTTTGACACTCTGACACTTCCGCATTCCCCGACAGAAAATATTGCTACATTGTCGTAAGAGGAAAACCCAGACGGCTCCTTGAAAGAAAATATTGCTACATTGTTGCATGCCAGGTGTCAGGTGTTGTTTTGATGGTTTCGAAAAGTCCGTGAGAGTCGAATAAACAACTTTTTTTCCCGCCGTCTGCGTAAACAAGTTATAACTTGAATAATAGCCTTAAGTAAACGTACATTTTATTTTCGATTTTGAAAATTAAAACTAAATTAATTTAAAATAAGTATTCAACATTTCTAGTTGTTTTTTTTTTAATTTATTTTATTTCTATTTCCGATTAAAACCAGAAAATCATATCCATGTATGCATGTGTGAACTAAATCAATCGTGGCGGGAAGGAAAAAAAACGCCCCATTGTTCTTCGCGCGAAAATGTAGTGACTTTAAAAAACACAGACATCTTGTGTATGAAAAAAATAACACAAACTTCAGTCCACAAAGTACAGACATCTCGTGAATGAAAAAAATAACACAAACTTTAGTCCAAAACATACAGACACATTGTGAATAAAAAAATATAACACAAACTTTAGTCCGAAACATACAAACATATTGTGAATAAAAAATATAACACAAACTTTAGTCCGAAACATACAGACATTTTGTGAACGAAAAAGATTCCACAAACTTCAGTTTAGTCCAAAACTTACAGACATCTTGTGAATAATTTTTATTTTTTATTTATTTATTTTTTATTTTTTATTTTTTATTTCATATTTTATATTTCATGTTTTATATTTTAATTTTTTTATTTCTTTAGTTTTCGGTAAACAAATACCTAGCCAGGCCGACGTAAATGACCGTGAGAAGTTTTTTTTTTTTCCAACCGCGGTTTCTTTCATCATTCTTTGACACTCTGACACTTCCGCATTCCCCGACAGAAAATATTGCTACATTGTCGTAAGAGGAAAACCCAGACGGCTCCTTGAAAGAAAATATTGCTACATTGTTGCATGCCAGGTGTCAGGTGTTGTTTTGATGGTTTCGAAAAGTCCGTGAGAGTCGAATAAACAACTTTTTTTCCCGCCGTCTGCGTAAACAAGTTATAACTTGAATAATAGCCTTAAATAAACGTACATTTTATTTTCGATTTTGAAAATTAAAACTAAATTTATTTATTTATTTTATTTCTATTTCCGATTAAAACCAGAAAATCATATCCATGTATGCATGTGTGAACTAAATCAATCGTGGCGGGAAGGAAAAAAAACGCCCCATTGTTCTTCGCGCGAAAATGTAGTGACTTTAAAAAACACAGACATCTTGTGAATAAAAAAAAATACCACAGACTTCAGTCCAAAACTTACAGACATCTTGTGCATGAAAAAAAATAACACAAACTTCAGTCCAAAACATACAAACATATTGTGAATAAAAAATATAACACAAACTTTAGTCCGAAACATACAGACATTTTGTGAACGAAAAAGATTCCACAAACTTCAGTCCATAAATTACATAAAAAAAAGCTTTTAAAAATCTAATGGAATAAAGAGAGAGAGAGAGGGGGGGAGGGGTATAGAGAGAAAGAGACAAAAATATACCAATAGGTCAAATTATTATAACAGAGCAGATAAATTTACATTGTTTTACCGGTTAAGTGGAGTCGTGCCCACCCTGAGTAATTATTTTATTTAGATATCGACTGAAGGAGATCACTCGGGCCTTCACCGGTAAGGCAATGTAAATAACATTTTTCAATTAAACATGCCATAAACATGGCATTGCATTCGTGTCTAATCGTGACCGCGGGTGAAGAAAAGATGGTGTGAAAAACCATTTTATTAAAACCTCAAAACTATGCAGACTCTAAAGGAGTTTTCGTATTTGGTTTTTAAAACAAAAACATGTCGCTATTAGAACGTGTTCAAAATGAACGTTCTTATGGTCATGGAAAGTAAGGAAATGGTTTAGGTGAAGGGAAATGTATGTATTTTTTATGTATGTATGTATGTATGTATGTATGTATGTATCTATAAAGTAAGGAAATGGTGTAGGTGTAGGGAAATGTGTGTATTTTTTTTATCTATCTATCTATCTATCTATGTATCTATCTATCTGATAGATAGACATGACATGACTACAAACAACATTAGATCTTTTCTAAATATTTGGGTGGCTGTTTTTGCGTTTTGAATACAAAAACAGCCGGATTGTTGGTTTCTTTCTTCTGCTGCTGCCATCTCAGTTGACCTCGGCTCTGCAGAAAGGGCACGATCGCATCTTCAGGTCGCAGGAACCGCACCAGTGCTTGTTGCATACTCTGCAGACGTATCTTTGTTCTGCCACCGACCCGTCACAGCATATTTCGCACCTTGTCTCTGTGCCCGATGGAAGTGGCCCCTCTTCCAAAAAGCGATGTCTTCGCTCCGGCCGATGGATGGACTCTGGAATCGCCGGATCGAAACTAAAGAACTCGTCAACCCTCTCTTCCCGGAAGAATAGCTGTTCTCTGGTGGACTCTTGTAGCATGGCGATTCGCCGCTGGACGAATTGCGGGTCAATGGCAAGATTCCGCTCCAGTCTTCTTACCCAGTTGGCACATGGCAGTTCTCTGGTTCTCACTGCTGCTCTAACGGGCTGTTGTCTGCTTCTTCTTCTTACCACCTTCGGGCAGCTCGCCTCGTAACTGTCTATGGCGCCCAACCATCTCCCAAGTCTTTGCATTTCGTTTTCCATCTTTTCTCTTTCTCTTTCTCTTTCCGTGTCGTTTTGAAGTTATAGCTGTCGAAAAATGACTATAATGAATCTTAGGCTCGGTGAGACCATTTATATGTAAACGTCATTCCATCCTACAAGCCCCGCCCGTCGGTTTCGATTGGATGGCTTTTTGATTGGTTGTTGGATTAACGAATGAGAACGTGGTAGGTCACGTCCATTCTCGTGTAGGGGCGCACCTGGACGATACCATCCACGTATCGTACAGTTACAATGTAGACGTCTTCCGATTGGCTACTCACAAGCCCCGCCCACCGCTTCATGAGCAGGTTCGCTGATAGTTTACGGATCATAAACAAATCGACTCTCGAATCAGATAACATCAGATAACATGCAATTTTTACAAACCATGAATCACAAAAGAAGATTAGAGGAGGAATTACTTGATGGATCGTTTAAGAGCGAAAAGATGGATGGCCCGTCGGGAAAAAGAATAAAATCTTTATTCGACTTAGCGACCCGCAAGGTAAACAATAAACTTTTTTTTTTCATATAAATATATAAATACATAAATAGAGATCTGTTTTTAATATCGCGAGTTCTATTTTGTTTTGTTTTTGTTTTGTTTTTATCAATATCGCGAGCGTTTCGTTTGTTTTCCGTCTCGATTTAATTTCTCTATTTCTCTCATGTATTTACAGATAGAAGACACGTTGATGGACAAAGGTTCCTCCAACGAATCCATCCAAGAACGGATTCTGGAACTGCGCAGGGATGTGCCGGACGTTTTGGTGGACCATCTTCTGGATAGAGATAGGACGAGACTAGACACCAGACAAATGCACCTAAAACAAATGATCAACGGAATGATAGACTTTTATAGCTCTCTTATAAACCAAATCAAACCGTCTGATATCAAACGAATTTTTAGCAGAGACAAATTCGCGTTGAGACACTTTGTGTACGTATTGTATTCAGACAACATTTTTACGGGGTCAGAAAAGGCCAATTCCTTCTTGGTGGGACTATATAATGAATCGTTGTTTCTGTACGACAAGCACGTGTACGACATGTTTTCCATGCCAATTACGGGATTAGTGGATTTCGGTGAACTACACGGACGCATTAGAGCCCTCACGCAAAACAAAGAAAAAAACAATGAACTGATGCAAGTATTGTGTAATGTGGCGAACTTACCTGTTGTTCTGGATTATTTTAAATACGAAAGATAAATGAAAACAGAAAAAAAAATTTTGTCGATTATTTTTTATTTTTTTTATAATTATAAGAAAAAAATTAAATTTGTTTAATTTGACGTGAAGGGATGGTTTTCTCACCTTTCAGAGGCACGGATAAAAAGGTGGTTTTCTCCTTAGAAATGTCGAGTCCAGTCGAGTCGAGTCCAGTCGAGTCATGGTGTTTAACGTCAAAGTCAAAGAATTTTTCACTTACATATATCGCCAGTTATAACAAGAAACAAACAAGCAACAAAAAGAAACGACGGAAAAGAACCGCGGAAGAAGAGTCGAGTCGAGTCGAGTCGTGGTGTTTAACGTTCCAGTCCAAGAATATTTCACTTATATCGCCTGCTATGTTTTGGAAGACGCCGCAATTGAAAGGGTAAAACCACAAAATACACGTGTCTTGACTTGACTGTAAAAAAAAGTAACCAAGATTATCAGATTCTTAAAATAAATCACAAACTTTCATCAGTTCAAGTCTAAACACGAATTAGAAATAAAAAATTTACAAACATGCTGCACATCGACTTGAGACAAATATATGAAACGAACACAGTAATTGACGATCATTATAATACAACTCGCCAGGCCATGCGGACTTTGGAAGACGCCGCAATTGAAAGGGTAAAACAAAACCTTTTCTTTTAAATTTTTAATCATTATCGATGCAGGTTACCTCAGTCAGATTTTTTTTTTTCAAATACGATAGATAGTTTCACTTAATTATACGAATTCGTATTCATATTTTGTAGATCATTTGTAGTTTAGAACACGGTCGGGATGTGTTCAACCCGGAACATGATGACGAAAACGGGAAGAAATTATCCCAATTGATGAATCATAAACGTCTCCCTCCACCGCTAACGAGACGTTTGTTAGATTTCGACATTGCGCGTACTGCTGTGATTCGGAAAACCATTCATTCAAAGCAAAAACTTCACGGACTGATCAAGTATTTCGGAGAAAGGTTGGGATGCTCCATAAAGCCGTCGGAATCGAAACAAATACATGTACCGCCTCTATTTGCCTCAAACGGAATGAAAATCAATGAATACCACGTTGGATTATACAACGAGGAAGTTTATCTGGATACCGAAAATGCTTACCGATATGGATTATTACATTTACCGTTAAGAGGTGACTGTCACTATGCTCAATATTTTAAACAACGAATTGTGCGTTTTTCCAAACGATGATTCGTTTATATAATCTAACCCCGATCTAATAAAAGGTTCTTTTCTGTTGAAAACTTCAAAAAAAAAAAAAAACAAGAAAAACGTGTTTGTTATTTCGTTTCCATATATGAAAATATGATGGCTAAGCAAGGCTATGCTACCATATTGGGTTTGAGTTAGTGGGTTCGATTCCCGCCCTAGCCTGTATTTTTTACATGGTATGAAGGAATTTTGGCTAGTGCCTTCGCTCAAGCTTAAACACGTAAAATCGTATCAAAATATATACATGCAACCCCGGAGATATCCCTCATTCCAAGGTAAACTAAAAAGGTTACACGAGTAGTCAACCGGTTACTTGAGTAGCAAAACTTGGTTACCTCCGTAGGTAAATTCTTCGTAATACCTCCTTAGGTGACAAAATGTGGTCTTATTAACCAACTCGGGTAACATTTTCAATCTTCGTTAGTTACTCAGGTAACATGATTGGTCACTCGAGTAGGAACTATTAAGCCCCTAACCCTGACTAACCCTAACCCTAACCCTAACCCTAACCCTAACCCTAACCCTAACCTAACCCTAACCCTAACCCCTAACCCTAACCCTAACCCTAACCCTAACCCTAACCCTAACCCTAACCCCTAACCCTAACCCTAACCCTAACCCTAACCCTAACCCTAACCCTGTGACAAAATTAAGTTACAAAAATGAAAAAAAAAGCCAGATAGTGATAACCCTAACCCTAACCCTAACCCTAACCCCTAACCCTAACCCTAACCCTAACCCTAACCCTAACCCTAACCCTAACCCTAACCCTAACCCTAACCCTAACCCTAACCCCTAACCCTAACCCTAACCCTAACCCTAACCCTAACCCCTAACCCTAACCCTAACCCTAACCCTAACCCTAACCCTAACCCTACTAACCCTAACCCTAACCCTAACCCTAACCCCTAACCCTAACCCTAACCCTAACCCTAACCCTAACCCTAACCCTAACCCCTAACCCTAACCCTAACCCTAACCCTAACCCTAACCCTAACCCTAACCTAACCCTAACCCTAACCCTAACCCTAACCCTAACCCTAACCCTAACCCCTAACCCTACCCCTAACCCTAACCCTAACCCTAACCCTAACCCTAACCCTAACCCTAACCCCCTAACCCTAACCCTAACCCTAACCCTAACCCTAACCCTAACCCTAACCCTAACCCTGACTAACCCTAACCCTAACCCTAACCCTAACCCTAACCCTAACCCTAACCCTAACCCTAACCCTAACCCTAACCCTAACCTTCGTAATTCGAAATCCCTATTCACACTGTATAAAACAAAAGACAAATGAAACGAGATGTTTTTGATTACTATTTTTATTTTTCAAAATCGAAATTAAATGAATCATCAAAAGGAGGTTAGGGTAACCCTAACACCTTCCCGAGAACAAAATTCGGAAAATGAGTCGTTATGCGTCCCGGGACCCACATCTAGCGCAGGTTTGGCTTGTAGCCGAGAAACATTGAGAAAGGGCTATAGCACATGATCCACGACAACGGATTAACCGGATAAACCTCTCCCCGACAACAAATTTCGGAATACGGGTCGTAATATCTGGCTCCACATCGAATGAATCTAGCACAGTTCTGGGTCGTCAGCCGAGAATCGTTGAGACGGGGTTTGGCAAACAATCCGTAACAACATACGTCGGTAGTACTGTCTATGACGCGATCGTTACAGCAGGTCTGATTGGGACTCGAAACGGGCGTTCCGTTACAACACACCGTTCTTTTATCCACCACTTGGCCGTTACAACATTTTTGCTCTAGGGCATTCGTTTCGATCCCGTTACAACATCCAGTCCATCGTCTATCTATCACCTTACCGTTACAACAACCCTTGTCTCTTTTTTTCATCACTTTGCCGCTACAGCACGTTTCCGTAAAGGGATTCATCAACAACCCGTTACAACATACACTCTCCACCTTCGAATTGCACGTCGGTCTGCACGGTCCGGGTCCAGGTTGTAAAGCGCCATCGCAACAAATCTGTCGTTTCTCAACGTGATTGTACAGCGAGTCGTTTCCACACACCCTAAACTGAGTACATCTATGGTAATTCTGTCTGTACGCGATCCATAGATTGCCGTAATGCTTCATGGGTTTCCGTCGGCAACACACTTCGACGTCGGTGTCGATCATTTGGCCGTTACAACAGTAATTCTTCGTTTTCGCTTTCTTGTTGATCAGTGGCTGGACGGTATCGTTACAACACATGTGTGTACCGGGATCGATTTCGAAAAGAGATCCGTTACAGCACATTTCGGTCCTGGTGTTATATTCGTAACGAATGCCGTTGGTGATGCATTCGGAATTCGGACAGTTTTCCGTTTCCACTCGGCCGTGTTTACAACAAAGTTTCGAATTTGAAGGATCGTAATTGATTCCGTTACACGACCTGTATCTTCTCGGTACCATTTCGTCGTTTTGACATTTGCTGTCGGGGTCGCTGTCGTAGTATAGCGTAGTCCCGTTACAACACCTTGGGAAATTTCCGTCCATATCGAACATCACCAAGGATCCGTTACAACATGTCATGTCTTTTCCAGTTTCTCGTAATGGAGGTACGTCCGATACCCGTTCGTAGCCACACACTTCCAACGTGGTCAATGGTCTTCCCGATTGGGTACACCCTATATACCTTTCCCGATCTGGTAAAGTGCACTGCTGGCTAGCAACTACCAGTGTTAAAAGGAAAATCAATGCGAATATCATGATCGTTTTGTGTGAACGTGGTTAACGAATGACTGAGATAATGGGATGGTTTTTCTTTTACCATTTATATACACATTTTTCGAACACAGTTTTGTATTGTTTTTGTTTTAATTACGAAATTTTTTTTTTTTGGTTAAGGTTCGTGAACAGAATAAAATTTTGTGTTTGTTTGAAACCAAAAAAAAAAATTCGTAATTAAAAAACAGAAACAGAAACCTAAATCAGGGTCTGTGTCTGTGTCTGTGTCTGATGACAGCTGGAATTTAGTAATCGTTATTCATTTTTTTGAATACTCATCGAGGGTTAATTAACCTCACAGAATATTTGTTTACAAAAAAAGACAAAAAAAATTCTTTTTGAAATCAACGTTCACTGAAAAGATTTATTGTTGCCGTTATTACACGGAATGGCTCAAAACGACACAGACACGTTGATGAACACCGTTAACGACACGCTCATAAACATATATAACGGCACGTTTATGAACAACACCAATAACGAAACAGGTACGGTCATAAGCATCAATAACAACAATCGCTCGGGTAGAGAAAATTTTTTCGAATGGCATATAGAACACATGTATATTGTTATCATGCTTATATTTGGTACAATTGGCATATTGGGAATGTTGTTTCTTTGTTACGAAGGCATGAGACTGTGCAGTAAGACGAAAAATGGATGTGAAAAAAGGACGTGAAAAAAGGAAGGAAATTTGAATGTCAATAAAATTGTGGTATAAGATATATATATATAAAAAAAACAAAAATGTTTTGTCTGTTTGTTTGTTTGTTTGTTTTTTATATACTGGTTTGAGCGAAGGCACTAGCCAAAATTCCTTCATACCATACGTAAATAACAGGCTAGGGTGGGAATCGAACCCACTAACTCAAACCCATATGATAACATAGCACTAAGCTTAGCTATCATATATTAGATAAAAAACAAACAAAAGAAAACACAATTAATTAAAAAGAATTTTATTAAGTGAGCCGAGTGCTCACAGTGCCTCGAAAGACAATAAATAAACGCATGCAGAACAGTTAATTCGGCAAAGGCAATTGTTTTCTGACGATCAGACTTGAAGGAGTAAATGGTTTAACTCGCGTTGGAATGTGAACGGATTTTTCATCTTCTATTTCCTGTATAATTGGTGTGGTCTGCTCACTGGGGGGTGCTCCGAGGGCTGCCGGCAAAGCTTTGTTTGTCCGTACTGAAAGCGAAAAATTTAATGATATAATAATAACAACTTAATGATGAAAACTTTTAAAGGGGAGGGGGGTCTTTTATGTTTTTAAACAACTTTCTGGGTTGTCTTTTTGCTTGTTTTTTAAAAAAAATGGCGAGATATTCATTTTTAATGCAAAACCAAACAAAAAAATTATGAGATCTTACCCATGTTTAAAATGGATCTGACACGATCGGCTCGTTCGCACCGCTCCTCTAAATCCGTTAAAGCGTAACTTTTGTTATGTGTCGTGAACTGATGACTCATCTGGCCCGCTAGGTCTTTTCTTACACTCTCCGGAGCGTCTTTCATAACCATTGCCGCATTTTTTCTCATCAGAGTGGCCGTAACTCTTCCCGAATGTCCGATTGCTTTCAACACTTTTGTAATGGACGAATTTATATTGTTACTCTGCAGACTGTTCCCATCGTAGGTAACGAATATGTTCGTTTCGTGTTTCGATACCCTTGCAAGCCACCTAATGCCATCTACGAAATAGTTGGAAATCGCCGGAGTAGCTGTACCAGATACCTTCGTTTTGTGGTCTGCAATCTGAAAGTAGATTAGGGATTTTTTTTTAAATTTAATAAAACGGCCGACCAAACGACTATAAATAAGATTGCCAGAAATATATATATAAATATATAGGATACTTACAGGGATGACTAGGGAGTTCCTTTCCTGCCTCGCATTCCGCAATTCTTCCTTTTTCATATTTAACACCACTCCGGTTCTTTGTGCGCTACCTCCAATGATTGCGTAAATAAGGATGTCTCTTATCAGGTAAAAATTCTCCCTGCCAGGCTCTTTTTCTGCAAAATAAAAAAAAATAAAAAAAAAATAAAATAAAATAAATAAATAAATAAAGAAAAAAAAACATGTAATATATAAAATATGAAAGCCACCTCGAATGGTCGGCGAAATTAAATAGTCAACGAACCTTAAAGAACTAAAAACTCACCATTTTGTTCCCTAACGAGCTCTTCTTTCAACGCATTTGCATATTTCTCTTTAACATAAGGGTGATGGTCAAACTTCGATAACACGTCTATACTTGGCATTTTTTCCTGGACCTTAATTTGGTTGACATTTACTCTTTTGGCTTTTTCTTTCTTCAAAGACTGTGACCATTTTCTACATTTGGACTGCAAATAAAGAAAAGACAACGGGGTTTTTATAGTACAAAAAAAAAAAAAAAAAAAAAAAACAACAACAATAATAAAAATAAAAATAATAATAATAATAATAATAATAATGATAATAACGTGTATAGATAAACTCACTTTCATTTGTTGAACTTGCGGCAAGAATTCACGGATTGTTATACTTTTTTCCTCTAGTAAGAAATCCAGAAAGTGGACCAGGGCGTAGTAGTAGTTCTGGGCGGTAGTCGGGGCCATGTTTCCCGTCTTAACGTTCCGTTCCAATTCTGCTACCAAAGTTGTACCGAGTCGAGAATGTGGCTGGTCTTCGTCCGTTGTACCTTTAAACGAAATGTAAATTAAATTCATATATGCATATATTATTCAATATCAAAACAACAACAACAACAACAACAACAACAACAACAACAACGACAACTTTATATACGTGCAGATAATTGAAATAAACACACCTTTCTTAAAAATCTCCGTTAACTCCAATGTCGGGCTGAGGACCACTAGACATTTCTTTATCTGGTGCACATATTGCCGTACCACGGATCTCGGCTTATTCCCACCAGACGAAGACGTTGCATACTTATAAAACTGTTGTAATATCTCCGGTTCATTCTTTATGGTATCTGAAATATGATAATGAAATCTATCATTTTATATTAAAAAAAAAAAAAACAGCCACAAAAATCGTGTTTTTTTCTCAAATATGTTTTACATTATGCAACTCGAAACGGCCTTCTAGTGATGTTAACAACGGGTATAAAATTTTCGTGGTTAGAACGGGTCGAATTGACCTACCTTCTGAGATTTTGTCTTTTTTCTTCTGCTGCTGCTCCTCTTTATGGACGGTCCTCATATGGCGTGGTATCTGAATAGCGTAGATTCCACAAATTTCACACTTCTTCTTCTTGGGCTGTGTTTTACCCCCTCTATTGTTGGTTTCTGTTTTTCTAAAAGTTTGTAAAATCATAACATTACGTTTTTTTTTTCTAATTGAAAGATAAGTGTCAGTAAAATCAATACATCTTTATTTACTGGAAAAATACTCACTTAAACCAATTTCTTCCACCAATGGCTTCATACTCATGAGGATGCTTCCGTCTCATGTGCCTCGCAACACTACCGACAAACGATAACTGGCAAGCTGGACATGTTGTTTCTATAATGTTTAAAAGATAAAAAAGTAAACAGAATAAAGTATTAAAGGTTTATTTGCGAGATTGAAAAAAGGGAGAACGTACGGATATTATCATGATCATAATTCAAAAATAACGTAATATCATTGAAAAGAGACACCCGTTATTTTTTTGTTTGTAAGGGAAACATTTATATTACTTTAGACAGTCTCGAAATGTCAGTTTTTCATACTTTCAGGTCACCACCCATTGCTTTGTTTATCATGCCAAATACAATACCAATGAACGATCTTTAACATCCAAAAAAAATGAAGAAAAATATGATTATTTACTTTTCCTTTTTGTCCCTGTAGAATCCTTTTTCATAGACTTATCTTCGGAAACTTCCATTGAAGGTTTCTCCACATTACTTAATTCAGAAAACCCGGTCGAAGAAGCTGCATCGGAACCACATTCGGGTTCGGTTTGGGTTTCGGTTTGGGTTTCGGTTGCTACTTCAGCCATCCTAGGTCTCTTCGTCGTGTCCGAGTCGGGGTGGGCAGTATTGCTTTTCCTCTTACTGGTATCATTGTGCTTCTTTAATTCAACGTTTATGCATGTCTCATCGTCCGGAGTTTCACCCTCGAAATCTGAAACACATTCGTCCCTAGACTCTTCATAATCAGATATCACCTCACTCATTTCATTCATTTGAAATTCGTTACAAATCATATCATACAAGTTTTAACTTGACAGCACCGGGCGGTCCGTTTCGGAATATAATTTCACGTCAGTAGTGCTTGGACCAAAATTATAAAACTAAAAAAATAAGAATACTAATACATATTCGGTCGGGATTGTTTTTCTTTTTTTAAATACGTCACACATGAATACGGAGCGAGCTTCATCTAACCCCACAACCCATCCATCCATTTAATATATAGAATATATACATGCCACATTTATTTGTTTGTTTGTTTGTTTGTTATTTTATTTATTTTATTTATTTTTTTTTTGAGATAAATAACCTCGAGAATATATTTAAACAACAACGATTTTCTTTTCCCGCCACCGTTCCCACGAACACGTCACAGCTGTGTACTTCTTTCATTCAACCTTCTTTGACACTTTGACACTTCCCGTTCCTTGACTGAAAATATTGCTACATTGTTGCGCGAAAGGAAACCCAGACGGCTCCTTGACAGAAAATATTGCTACATTGTTGTGAAATAAAGAACCCAGACAGCTCCTTGAAAGAAAATATCGTTACATTGTTGCATGCCAGGTGCCAGGTGTTTGTTTTGATGATTTTGGAATGTTCTGGAAAGTTCTTCGCGGTTTGCGTAAACAAGTTGTTTTTCCCGCGAAAATGTAATATCTGTAATAAAAAAAAAAAATAAAAACATCTTGTAATTTAAAAAAAATGCCACAAACTTCAGTCTAAATTTACAGACATCTTGTAATTTAAAAAAAATCCACAGACTTCAGTCTAAACTTACAAACGTCTTGTAGTTTAAAAAAAATTCAACAAACTTCAGTCTAAACTTACAAACGTCTTGTAATTTAATAAAATTCCACAAACTTCAGTCTAAAAGTACAGATGTGTGTGAATAAAAAAAAGATAACACTGACTTCGGTCTAAAAGTACAGATGTGTGTGAATAAAAAAAAGATACCACAGACTTCAGAGATAAAGATATCCCATAAGGTCCGACGTGTTATGACCGAGCAGATACATTGACATTGTTTCACCGGTTAAGTGGGGTCGTGCCCACCCCGAGTAATTGTTTTTTTAATTATTATTATTATTATTATTATTATTATTATTATTATTATTATTTTATTAAGATATTGACCGAAGGAGATCACTCGGGCCTTCACCGGTGGGACAATGTAAATGACATTTTCAATTAAACGTGCCGTACACATGACTTTGCATTCGTGTCTAATTGTGACCGCGGGAGAAAAAAAAAAAAAGATGTAAAACATTCTATTGAAACCTCAAAAGGAATCTATTTAATTTTTTCGATATACTTAATGACTCATGCAGACTCTAAAAGAGTTTTTATATTAAAAAAAATAATAAAATAAAATAAAATAAAATAAAATAAAGATCTGAATTATAACGTGTTTTAAATGTTCTTATGAAAAGTAATTTCTGATTGGTCGTTCGATAGCGTGGGACACGTGGTGGGAGGTCACGTCCATTCGCGTGTGTAAGGGGGTGCCTTCTTCTGATTGGCTGTCGACGGACCGGTCCATTTCACTACCTTCGAGGGACGCCATGACAACCGAGCCGTCTTCTGATTGGCTGCCTACAAGTCCCGCCCACCGCGCTACTTAAGCGGCTGGTTTACGGATCACGTCATAACTCGGCAAACCTTCGGAGAGTCAACTCGAATTAAATACAACAACAAAATTAGAACAACCATGAATAACAAGAGAAAGTTAGCAGAAGAAGAAGAAGAATTAAATGATGGAGATGTTAAAATAATGAAAGTAGAAGAAGACCCGTGGAGAAAGAGGAAAATGACACTCTTTGATATGACGTCCCGGCAGGTAAATACATAACATAAATACCAGTTAAATTTTGATGTGCCAGATACACACATTTCGGAAATTCATTCCCCGTCAGTGACGCTAAGACCAAAATGTTTGATAGATGAAAAACATAAGCCGAACAGTTGAATATAATGTATCAAAAGGTCCAAAGTTATTTAAATCGAAATCCGAGTAAGGAATGTTTTGTATGAGGGAACAAAACCTTAGTCTTAAATAAATTTCAAATGAAACACTTTATTCATTTCGTTTCTTCTTCTTATTTTACAGATCATCGATACAGTAAGAGGAGATGACGGATGGAGAACGGTATCTTGTGATGAGAAAGCTGAAAAAGACCTACAGAGTTTGTGCGGGGAAATCCCGAATGTCACCGTGAAAGAGTTAATATGCATGGACAAGGACAACACCGACGTGATTAGGCACCAGAAACATCTAAAACAAATGGTTAACGGCGTTATCCGATACTGGAATCGACCCATGTCGCCGTCGGAGGCGAAGGCCATGTTTGGAAATCAGTCTTTTTCACGGAATTTGTTTGCCCATTTACTGTTTGCGAAACACAAGACATTGAACATTACGCACGTAAATTCGTTTTTGCTTGGAATATTTAACGAGGCGTTGTTTGAATTCAGTCGGCCTCTATACAACATGTACTGTATGCCGTACAGAATGAAAGTGAAATTTGAAGAATTTTTAGGGTATACGAGGTCTTTGATGCAAAGGGAACAGCCAGCTAAATTTGAACTAATGAACTTATTGCACAGGATTGTTAATCAGAGTTTCTATGACAACAATTAGGAATAAGTAAAAAAAAACCAGATCACAAAAAAACTCAAAATTTTGTTGGTTATTCTTATTTTTTTTAAATTCTTTTTTTTTTCTTGGTTTTAATTCGCTCGATGCGTGAAATGGATGGTTTTTCTCCTCCCAACGATGCATTAAAAAAAAACAAAACAAAACGAGATGGTTTTCTCTCCCTTCCTCCCCGTCCCAAAGATGCATTAAAAAAAAAAAACAAAACGAGATGGTTTTCTCTCCCCTCCCCGTCCCAACGATGCCTTTTTAAAAAAAAAACGAGTTGGTTTTCTCTCTCCTCCTCCTCCTCCTCCTACGCACCTTCAGAGTCACAAATGAACAAAAACGTGTTAGTTAGGGTTTTCTCCTTCGCCATCTTCGAAGCAACGCAACAAAAGAAGAATTAAATCCAGAAACGGAAGAAGAAATCCAAGAAAATACCGATACAGATACAGAAGAAGAGTCGAGTCCAATTAGGTCGAGTCGAAAAAAAAGGTGTTTGTTAAAAACGTCCCAGTCGAGAATATTTCACTTATATATATATATCGAGACGTCGCCAGCTAAAAGGACGAAGGTGCAGAAATTTTGCCAAACCAAACCTACAGTGACAGGAAACATCGTCACCATCTTCTGGGTTCGAATCCACGAACTCTACCGACCGAGCTACCGAAGTAATGGCAGAATAATGATGATATAATAATAATAATAATAATAATAATAACAATAACAATAATAATAATAAAAAGAAGAAGAAGAAAAAGAAAAACTGTTGAATATGGACGACGTTTCCGCTGCCATTTCCACGCGCGATTCAAAAATAAAGCGACCCTCCCTAACGGTCGGGTCGAAAAGGCGGAAGGGTGTGATTTCACGATCACGTTAAGCGTTGAACGATTCGCCATGACGACCGAAATCAAACAATTAATAAAACTAACCCCACAACAACAACAGCGATTAAAAAAAAAAAAAAATCAAATACGCTACGTCCATCCGACATTGGGGGGATGCCTCTAGCTAACCCCTCCCTTCTTCCTTCCCCTCCTTCCTCCCCTTCGATCCCACCCCTCCCGAAAAAAACGGGGGGGGGTCCCGAAAAACGACATGGGGGGGGTCTTTTCGATTTCCCTCCCGCCCCTCCTCGTACCTACCCCGTCCGTGACCACGGCACCCCGTCCACACCCATGCAAACCCCCCTCCCACTCACCCCCTCTCCCCCCGCCTCTCCGTCTCCCCCACCCATACCCCTTCCCCCCGAAGGTAGGAACTCCAGGGGGAGAACCGAGGTTCGGGACTCGTAGAATTCGGGGGACGAAAAAAAAAAGGATAGCGTTGTCTAAGGGGGAGACAACCCTCGATCGTTTTTCGGGACTCGTAGAATTCGGAGGACGAAAAAAAAAGGATAGCGTTGTCTAAGGGGGAGACAACTCATCCGATTTTTTTTTGTTTGTGTTTGTCGGGACTCGTAGAATTCGGAGGACGAAAAAAAAAGGATAGCGTTGTCTAAGGGGGAGACAACTCCTCCGATTTTTTTTGTTTGTGTTTGTTGTTTGTCGGGACTCGTAGAATTCGGGGGACGAAAAAAAAAGGATAGCGTTGTCTAAGGGGGAGACAACTCCTCCGATTTTTTTTGTTTGTGTTTGTTGTTTGTCGGGACTCGTAGAATTCGGGGGACGAAAAAAAAAGGATAGCGTTGTCTAAGGGGGAGACAACCCCCGATTTTTTTTTTGTTTGTGTTTGTCGGGACTCGTAGAATTCGGGGGACGAAAAAAAAAGGATAGCGTTGTCTAAGGGGGAGACAACCCTCGATCGTTTTTCGGGACAAAAAACAAAAAAAGCAACAAAGACACCGAATTCTTTAAATATTTTTTTTTTTTATTGAAATTTTGAATTCAAAGTAAGAGTAAGAGTTCTATTCTATTCTAGACGCACGAGTCTTTTTTTTTTCTTTTCCTTTTCACAACACTATTCAAAAAGGCGAGACCTGAGCTCTCACTTTCATCGCCTCCATATATTGCCGAAACGTGACTCTGTGGCTTGATCCGAGGTCGAACGACAAATCCCCACGTCCGGCGTCCAAACACCAAACGTTGTACTCCCTTAGGAAGAGTTCCGGAGGGTTGTTTTTCTCTTTCTCCTCCTCTTCCTCTTCCCCCTTCCCACCGAAACAACACCTCAGTCCGATCACGATCGTTTCGTACTGTCGGGATAATTGCTTCGAAAGACTCGGGCGGTAATCTAAACCCCTGTCGTCGGATTCCAACTTCGTGCATAGCAATTCCCACAGAAGGTTGTCCTTGACGACTTTGCCTTTAACGAACTCGTCGCTGAGACGACAGTCCCTATCGAAGAATTCGACGAGTCTACCGACACACTGGAGGCCGACTTCTTCGCACAACGAAGGCAGCACGTCCAGGTAGAAACCTCTCCCGGGGTTCGCCTCGATGGCCTGTTAAATACATACATACATACATATACATACATGCATGCATATACATACATACATATACATACATACAACGACAATAAGCAATGTTCCGGCAAAAGGGTGTTTGTTTGTTTGTTTGTTTTTATTAAGACAAAAAAGAAAAAGAAAAACGAAAAACGAAGAAAGGTTCATGCCTACCATTCCGTAAATCTTTTCTAATGCAATTTTCTCTAGAGAAAGAACCGTCTGCTCCATGGCTGCCAGATATACAAGTACAAGTCTAAAAAGAGAAGACGAGAATAAGGAGGGGTGTGTGTGTGTGTGTGTGTGTGTGTGTGTGTGTGTTCTTTATATATTCTTTTCGACCGCAAATGCTCCTTAAGACAAAAAGTTATACTCATCGGTAACCGTACCGTAACGGGAATGGCACAAAACGGACATGATCCTCAAGACAAAAAAAGATATGCTCATCGGTAACCGTACCGTAACGGGAATGGCACAAAACGGACATGCTCCTTAAGAAGAAAAATACGTTCTTTTAGACCGAAGGAACGACCGAACGAGACACGCGCCATTAAACCCACAGGTAGAGACAAACGATACCTTAACGGGAATTGCAAACGGACATGTTCCTCAAGAAAAAAAATATCCTCATCGGTAGCCATACCGTAACGGGAATTGCACAAAACGGACATGATCCTCAAGACAAAAAAAGATATGCTCATCGGTAACCGTACCGTAACGGGAATGGCACAAAACGGACATGATCCTCGAGACAAAAAAAGATATGCTCATCGGTAACCGTACCGTAACGGGAATGGCACAAAACGGACATGATCCTCGAGACAAAAAAGATATGCTCATCGGTAGCCGTACCGTAACGAGAATGGCACAAAACGGACATGCTCCTCAAGACGAAAAGATATGCTCCTCAATAAACGTACCGTAACGGGAATTGCAAACGGACTTGTTCCTCAAGAAAAAAAATATCCTCATCGGTAGCCGTACCGTAACGAGAATGGCACAAAACGGACATGCTCCTTAAGAAGAAAAATACGTTCTTTTAGACCGAAGGAACGACCGAACGAGACACGCACCATTAAACCCACAGGTAGAGACAAACGATACCTTAACGGGAATTGCAAACGGACATGTTCCTCAAGAAAAAAATATGTTCATCGGTAGCCGTACCGTAACGGGAATTGCACAAAACGGACTTGCTCCTCGAGACGAAAAAGACATGCTCATCGGTAACCGTACCGTAACGGGAATTGCACAAAACGGACATGTCCTTTAAGAATGAAATTATACTCTTCGTGACCGCGAGAACGATCAAAACGATACCTATACTAGACATGCAAACGGACATCCTCTTTAAGAAAAAATTATACTCTTCGTGACCGCAATAACGACAAACGATTCCTTTACTAGACATGTAAACGGACATGTCCTTTAAGAATGAAATTATACTCTTCGTGACCGCGAGAACGATCAAAACGATACCTATACTAGACATGCGAACGGACATGTCCTTTAAGAATGAAATTATACTCTTCGTGACCGCGAGAATGGCCAAACGATACCTATACTAGACATGCGAACGGACATGTCCTTTAAGAATGAAATTATACTCTTCGTGACCGCGAGAATGGCCAAACGATACCTTCACTAGACATGCAAACGGACATCCTCTTTAAGAATGAAATTATACTCATCGACACCGCGAGAATGGCCAAACGATACCTTCACTAGACATGCAAACGGACATGTCCTTTAAGAATGAAATTATACTCATCGACACCGCGAGAACGGGCCAAACGATACCTTCACTAGACATGCAAACGGACATCCTCTTTAAGAATGAAATTATACTCATCGACACCGCGAGAACGGGCCAAACGATACCTTCGCTAGACATGCAAACGGACATCCTCTTTAAGAATGAAATTATACTCATCCACACCGCGAGAACGGCCAAACGATACCTTCACTAGACATGCAAACGGACATGTCCTTAAAGAATGAAATTATACTCATCGACACCGCGAGAACGGCCAAACGATACCTTCACTAGACATGCAAACGGACATGTCCTTAAAGAATGAAATTATACTCATTGACACCGCAATAACGACCAAACGATGCCTTTACTAGACAGGTAAACGGACATGTCCTTTAAGAATAAAATTATACTCTCCGTGACCGCAATAACGACCAAACGATGACCTTAACGGGAATGCCAAACGGACGCGGTTTTAAGATGAAAAATACATACTTCTTTTAGACCGCGAGAACGGAGCGAACGATGACCTTAACGGGAATTAATTGAAAACAAACATCCATCTAAAAGGAAACCAAAAACCCCCAACCTCTCCCAATCTCGACCGAAACGAAAATGGCTGCCGACTTTGCGCCTTCCCCTTTTATATCGCGTTCGTATCAAAGGATCGAAGTCTGTGGAATAAATTACAGTCTGTGTCCTTTTTTCTGTCTGGATCAAAGTCTGTGTCATTTTTTTTTATGTCTGGATCAAAGTCTGTGTCCTTTTTTCAATTGAATTCGATTCACAAAATGTCTGGTGTTTTGGATCAAAGTCTGTGTCCTTTTTTTTAAAATTAAATTAAATTTTTTTTTAACTGGGGTCATTTTTTTTTTCAATCGAATTTTGTAAAAAAATAAAAAATAAAAAATAAAAAATTTAAAAAATCTGGCTGGCAATGTGAGTTTGAAACAGTATGTACATTCAAAGTAAAATGTTGAACATATTCATGCCATTGCATCAATTGAAAATGGATCATTTCTTTGGGCATATAACTTTTCTCTACCATTAGGTATCAGGTACCAATCCAAGTGTCAATAATCACTGATTATACTGTTGTTAAATTACCTGATAAGTTTTTTCTTTTATAAAATGAATTGTAATTTTTTTAAAAAAAAAAAATAGTGATGACTATGGTCGAACGTTTCAAAAATGTGGGGGAAAAGTTACAGGTGCTTAAATCAGGAAACATAATGGTTTACAGAGGGTAATATTTGACCGTATTCATGAATGACCAAACGAGACGTGCGACAAACCCCTCACGGGGAAAATCCGTAAACCTTAACTGGTAATTGCAAGAACGGACATGCTCCTCAAGAAAAAAGATATGTTCATCGGTAACCGTACCGTAACGCGAATTGCAAAAACGGACATGCTCCTCAAGACGAAAAGATATGTTCATCGGTAACCGTACCGTAACGCGAATTGCAAAAACGGACATGCTACTTAAGACGAAAAAATGCGTTCTTTTAGACCCAATCGATACCGTTACTAGACATGCAAACGGACATGCTCCTCAAGACAGCAAGCTATGTTCATCGGTAACCGTACCGTAACGCGAATTGCAAAAACGGACATGCTCCTCAAGACGAAAAGAGATGTTCATCGGTAACCGTACCGTAACGCGAATTGCAAAAACGGACATGCTACTTAAGATGAAAAAATGCGTTCTTTTAGACCCAATCGATACCGTTACTAGACATGCAAACGGACATGCTCCTCAAGACAGAAAGATATGTTCATCGGTAACCGTACCGTAACGCGAATTGCAAAAACGGACATGCTCCTCAAGACGAAAAGATATGTTCATCGGTAACCGTACCGTAACGCGAATTGCAAAAACGGACATGCTACTTAAGACGAAAAAATGCGTTCTTTTAGACCCAATCGATACCGTTACTAGACATGCAAACGGACATGTCCTTTAAGAATGAAATTATACTCATCGACACCGCGAGAACGGGCCAAACGATACCTTCACTAGACATGCAAACGGACATGTTCCTCAAGACAGAAAGATATGTTCATCGGTAACCGTACCGTAACGCGAATTGCAAAAACGGACATGCTACTTAAGACGAAAAAATGCGTTCTTTTAGACCCAATCGATACCGTTACTAGACATGCAAACGGACATGCTCCTAAGGACAGAAAGATATGTTCATCGGTAACCGTACCGTAACGCGAATTGCAAAAACGGACATGCTACTTAAGACGAAAAAATGCGTTCTTTTAGACCCAATCGATACCGTTACTAGACATGCAAACGGACATGCTCCTCAAGACAGAAAGATATGTTCATCGGTAACCGTACCGTAACGCGAATTGCAGAAAACGGACATGCCCCTCAAGACGAAAAAATGCGTTCTTTAAGACCCAATCGATACCGTTACTAGACATGCAAACGGACATGTTCCTCAAGACAAAAAGATATGTTCATCGGTAACCGTACCGTAACGCGAATTGCAAAAACGGACATGCCCCTCAAGACGAAAAAATGCACTCTTTTAGACCGAATCGATACCGTTACTAGACATGCAAACGGACATGTTCCTCAAGACAGAAAGATACGTTCATCGGTAACCGTACCGTAACGCGAATTGCAAAAACGGACATGCTACTCAAGACGAAAAAATGCGTTCTTTCAGACCCAATCGATACCGTTACTAGACATGCAAACGGACATGTTCCTCAAGACAAAAAGATATGTTCATCGGTAACCGTACCGTAACGCGAATTGCAAAAACGGACATGCCCCTCAAGACGAAAAAATGCGCTCTTTTAGACCGAATCGATACTGTACTAGACATGCAAACGGACATCCTCTTTAAGAATGAAATTATACTCATCGACACCGCGAGAACGGGCCAAACGATACCTTCACTAGACATGCAAACGGACATGTCCTTAAAGAATGAAATTATACTCATCGACACCGCGAGAACGGGCCAATCGATACCGTTACTAGACATGCAAACGGACATGTCCTTAAAGAATGAAATTATACTCATCGACACCGCGAGAACGGGCCAAACGATACCTTCACTAGACATGCAAACGGACATGCCCCTCAAGACAAAAAGATATGTTTATCGGTAACCGTACCGTAACGCGAATTGCAAAAACGGACATGCTACTTAAGACGAAAAAATGCATTCTTTTAGACCCAATCGATACCGTTACTAGACATGCAAACGGACATGCCCCTCAGGACAAAAAGATATGTTCATCGGTAACCGTACCGTAACGCGAATTGCAAAAACGGACATGCTACTTAAGACGAAAAAATGCGTTCTTTCAGACCCAATCGATACCGTTACTAGACATGCAAACGGACATGTCCTTAAAGAATGAAATTATACTCATCGACACCGCGAGAACGGGCCAAACGATACCTTCACTAGACATGCAAACGGACATGCTACTTCAGACGAAAAAACGCGTTCTTTTAGACCCAATCGATACCGTTACTAGACATGCAAACGGACATGCCCCTCAGGACAAAAAGATATGTTCATCGGTAACCGTACCGTAACGCGAATGGCAAAAACGGACATGCTACTTAAGACGAAAAAATGCGTTCTTTCAGACCCAATCGATACCGTTACTAGACATGCAAACGGACATGTTCCTCAAGACAAAAAGATATGTTCATCGGTAACCGTACCGTAACGCGAATTGCAAAAACGGACATGCTACTTAAGACGAAAAAATGCGTTCTTTTAGACCCAATCGAAACCGTTACTAGACATGCAAACGGACACGTCCTTTGAGAAAGAAATTATACTCATCGACACCGCGAGAACGATCAAAACGATACCTATGCTAGACATGCAAACGGACATGCTACTTAAGACGAAAAAACGCGTTCTTTTAGACCCAATCGATACCGTTACTAGACATGCAAACGGACATGCTCCTCAAGACAAAAAGATATGTTCATCGGTAAACGTACCGTAACGCGAATTGCAAAAACGGACATGTTCCTCAAGACGAAAAAATGCGCTCTTTTAGACCGAATCGATACCGTTACTAGACATGCAAACGGACATGCTCCTCAAGACAAAAAGATATGTTCATCGGTAACCGTACCGTAACGCGAATTGCAAAAACGGACATGCCCCTCAAGACGAAAAAATACGTTCTTTTAGACCCAATCGATACCTTCGCTAGACATGCAAACGGACACGTCCTTTGAGAAAGAAATTATACTCATCGACACCGCGAGAACGGGCCAAACGATACCTTCCCTAGACATGCAAACGGACACGTCCTTTGAGAAAGAAATTATACTCATCGACACCGCGAGAACGGGCCAAACGATACCTTCGCTAGACATGCAAACGGACACGTCCTTTGAGAAAGAAATTATACTCATCGACACCGCGAGAACGAGCAAACGGAAATCGCGAGAAAAAAACCCACGGGGACGGACAAACGATACCTTAACCGTACATGCTCTTAAAGAAAAAAAATATACCCTTTTAAACCGCAAAAACGACCAAACGAAAATCTTAACTCCAGATGCAAACGGACGCGCTCCTTAAGAAAAAAAATATACTATTCTAGACCTCATGAACGAGGACGCGACAATTAAAAAAAAAAAGGTAATCAACGACCGCTTAAAAAACAAAATGAGACACACACTATACCTCTCGGTAGTTTCGAGACAATGGTATAGACGAAACGGACACGAGGGCGCGACTAACATCATCGTATAGATGACAACGAAACGGACGCGGCCCTTGAGTCATAATAACGACAAATCAATCAAAACCAGAACCCCCCAGCCTCTCCCTATGTCGACCGAAACGAAAATGACTGTCGACCTTTGCGCCTCCCCCTTTTATAGAGCGTGGAAAAAAATTACAGTCTGTCGACTTTTTCCTAATCAAGTCTGTGTCCGAAAAATTACGGTCTGTCGACTCTTTTCTTTTTTCGAATCAAGTCTGTGTCCGAAAATTTACGGTCTGTCGACTCTTTTCTTTTTCCGAATCAAGTCTGTGTCCAAAAAATTAGATTCAGTGTAGGATAGAAGTCTCTGGAATTTTTTTTTAACCTAATTTTTTTTTTTCAGATGTGTTTTATAATTCCTTAACTGGACATGCCTTTTAACAATTAAAATTACATTCCTTTCGACAGAAAAAGCGATTCGAATTAAAACCCACGGGGAAAAACAAACGATACCTTAACTGGGATTGGAAACGGACACGCCTTTTAATAATAGGTCATACTCTTTTCGACAGATAAATCGATCCGAATTAGAACCCACAGTGACAACTACCTTAACCTTAACTGGACATGCAAACGGACATGCCTTTTAACGATTAAAATTACATTCCTTTTGACAGAAAAAGCGATTCGAATTAAAACCCACAGGGAAAAACAAACGATACCTTAACTGGGATTGGAAACGGACACGCCTTTTGATAATAGGTCATACTCTTTTCGACAGATAAATCGATCCAAACTAAAACCCACGGGGAGGGACAAACGATGCCTTAACCTTAACTGGACATGCAAACGGACCTGCCTGTTAAGAATGAAATTACATTCCTTTTGACAGAAAAAAAATTGATCGAAATTAAAACCTACAGAGAGCGACAAACGATACCTTAACTGGGATTGGAAACGGACACGCCCGTAAATGAAACGATACTCTTTTTGACAGAAAAAAAATGATCGAAATTAAAACCCGCAGAGACAAATACTTTTTGTTGACAAATACCCCCAACCTCTCCCAATCTCGACCGAAACGAAAATGGCTGCCGACCTTGCGCCTCCCCCTTTTATAGAGCGTGGAAAAAAAATTACAGTCTGTCGACTTTTTCCGAATCAAGTCTGTGTCCGAAAAAATAGATTCAGTGTAGGATAGAAGTCTCTGGAATTTTATTTAACCTAATTTTTTTTTCAGATGTGTTTTATAATTCCTTAACTGGACATGCCTTTTAACAATTAAAATTACATTCCTTTCGACAGAAAAAAGCGATTCGAATTAAAACCCACGGGGAAAAACAAACGATACCTTAACTGGGATTGGAAACGGACACGCCTTTTAATAATAGGTCATACTCTTTTCGACAGATAAATCGATCCGAATTAGAACCCACAGTGACAACTACCTTAACCTTAACTGGACATGCAAACGGACATGCCCGTTGAGAATGAAATTACATTCCTTTTGACAGAAAAAAAATTGATCGAAATTAAAACCTACAGAGAGCGACAAACGATACCTAAACTGGGATTGGAAACGGACACGCCCGTAAATGAAACGATACTCTTTTTGACTGAAAAAATGATCGAAATTAAAACCCGCAGGGACGAATACCTTAACCTTAACTGGACATGCAAACGGACATGCCCGTTAAGAATGAAATTACATTCCTTTTGACAGAAAAAAAAATGATCGAAATTAAAACCCACGGGGATAAACAAACGATGTGACTGAAAAAATGATCGAAATTAAAACCCGCAGGGTCAAATACCTTAACCTTAACTGGACATGCAAACGGACATGCCTGTTAAGAATGAAATTACATTCCTTTTGACAGAAAAAAAAATGATCGAAATTAAAACCCACGGGGATAAACAAAAGATACCTTAACTGGTATTGGAAACGGACACGCCCGTAAATAAAACGATACTCTTTTTGACTGAAAAAATGATCGAAATTAAAACCCGCAGGGACAAATACTTTTTGTTGACAAATACCCCCAACCTCTCCCAATCTCGACCGAAACGAAAATGGCTGCCGACCTTGCGCCTCCCCCTTTTATAGAGCGTGGAAAAAAATTACAGTCTGTCGACTTTTTCCGAATCAAGTCTGTGTCCGAAAAATTACGGTCTGTCGACTCTTTTCTTTTTTCGAATCAAGTCTGTGTCCGAAAAATTAGATTCAGTGTAGGATAGAAGTCTCTGGAATTTTTTTTAACCTAATTTTTCAAAGATGTCCTTTGGGTCGATTTTTGTTATCTTTTTTATTGTATACTAAATATTACCGTTACCGGTTACAAAACGAGGCACACATATATATATATATATCATTGTAACTACTGGGGTTAATTTCGAGCCCGGAGAGGGAGGATGGTTTAGTCCATACGGTCACGTCGTCGTCGTAAACGCGAATCGTTCAACGCTTTAACGTGATCGTCCATTCACACCCATTCCGCCCATTCGACCCGACCGTATGGGAGGGTCGCCTTGTTTCGGAAGTCAGCGTGCAAAAGAGGCAGTGGAATAGTGCTATATGTAGAACTATATATGGACTATCTCGCGGCTTTTCGCGCGCTGAGTTCTGAAACATGGGGGATACACATATGTATACGATTCAACATATCGCACCATCATGATGATGATGATGATGATGTTACGTATAATACATATACATCCACCTTTTTCGGAATTCAGCGCGCGAAAGGCCGCGGGATAGTCCATATATAGTTCTACATATAGCACTATTCCACTGCCTCTTTTGCACGCTGACTTCCGAAACATGTGGACCCTCCCTAACGGTCGGGTCCTGCGCAGGAGAGGGGGGGAGAGGAGAAAAGAGGGAATGGTCGAGTCCAAACGGTCACGTCATGGTCGTAAACGCGAATCGTTCAACGCTTTAACGTGATCGTCCATTCACACCCATTCCGCCCATTGGACCCGACCTTAAGGGAGGGTCCCCATTTTTCGGAAGTCAGCGTGCAAAAGAGACAGCGGAATCGTTCATAGATATAACTCTATATATCGCATGATGATGATCGCGTGCCGTCCCGTAGGTCAACACTTAAATAGACCTGTAGGATCGAAGTCTGTGGAATCGGATTGAAACCTGTTGTAAAATATACGAAATCGTGTAGGATTTAAGTCTGTTGCAAAACAAAATTATTTTGAACTGAAGTTTGTTACTTTTTTTTTTTACTATATAAACATAACCGTATTTCTAGTCCACATATATTCACATATATTGGCATGACGTTCACGTCCATTCCCATCGGTAAGCACCATCACCTCTGAGGGGTGGGAATACGGCCCATTTAATCTATTTTTTGCAATTAATCTCCTACCCACAGGTATACTTTGTGATGTATAACAGTATAACAATAGAAAAGAGGTAGGACTATAGCATTGGGGCTAGGGTAAGGGATGGGGTTAGGGATAGGGTTTATCTTAAAAAAATATCTTTAAGATATGGACCGTACTTTATCCCCATCCCTAACCCCATCCCTTACCCTAGCCCCAATGCTATAGTCCTACCTCTTTTCTATTTTCGTTATTTTAGTGTGAAAGAAATCGAACACAATATATCCGTCATCACTATCTGTCTATCTACACCATGGACGATACGAGGATCTCGGCAAGAGGCGTTCGCCTCCAGATGTGCGACGAGGACTACGAAAACGGCGTGGGAACGATCATGCTCAACGACTTGTATTCTAAAGGCATCCTGAAGACAGGTTACATCGACGCGCACACCAAACAGCTCTTCGCGCAAGCCGTCACGAAATTCAACTTCAATCGGGGCATGCGCTCGTTGTGCGACAAGTACGGGCTGTCGAGGAGTGGTACTTCTCGCCTGGACGTGCCTCTACACGCCCCCAACAGTCTCCTGGACATGATGTTCGCGTCCTCGGGATACGATCCGGACCGCCTGGCTAAAGTCTGGGGTAAGGAAATGAGTCCCGAAGCGCTGGCGAAGCGATACAGCAAGAGGTGTGCCAACGCCCTCGTGACGGCCAAGGTGAACAAGACCATCGTGAAATCCTCGACCGCCGACATATACATATCTCGCGGCTTTTCGCACGCTGACTTCCGAAACATGGGGACCCTCCCTAACGGTCGGGTCCTGCGCAGGAGAGGGGGGGAGAGAGAGGAGAAAAGAGGGAATGGTCGAGTCCATACGGTCACGTCATGGTCGTGAACGCGAATCGTTCAAAGCTTTAACGTGATCGTCCATTCACACCCATTCCGCCCATTCGACCCGACCGTATGGGAGGGTCGCCTTGTTTCGGAAGTCAGCGTGCGAAAAGAAGCGGGATAGTCCATACATAGTTCTACATATCGCACGGTGATGATCGTGTGCCTTCCATTTTGGTAAGCACTAAATATACGGACCAACCCGTAAGGGTAGAGGTGAACACATAGAATGTATACCTCTGAGTATCATTGATGTTATAGGAACAAAAAGAGCAGGGATTCCTGCTTCGCTCCACCACCTTCCACTCCACTCCACTCCACTCCACCCTCCCTTAAAAACTCTTTAAGATATGGGATGACAAATAGTGGAGTGGAGTGGAGTGGAGTGGAAGGTGGTGGAGCGAAGCAGGAATCCCTGCTCTTTTTGATCATCTTAATGATTCGATGTACTATTAGTTAGTATGCAACTTTTTTGTAAAAAAAAAATATAATAACTCGAGCGAAATGGCAAACGACCAAAAATACATATTAGCCAGTAGTCTGCTCATTCAACTGAATGAAAATGATTACGAGAAAGGGTTGGGTACAGAGATGATAGACAGAATAGATGGTACCGGTGGCCTCAAATCGGGCTTCATAGACAAACAGACGAGACAGGCGTACTTACAGTTCAACGAACCGCTCCGTCTAAAGAAAGGAATGGCGACACTGTGTGAACGGTACAATCTATCCAAGACGGACACAGTTCGACTGAACGTACCCAGACCGGCCCCCGACAGTCTCCTGGACATGATGTTCGCGTCCGCGGGATACGATGCCGACCGCCTGCTCAAAGTCTGGGGCGAGGAAATGAGCCCGGAAGCGCTGGCGAAGCGGTACAGCAAGAAGTGTGCGAACGCCCTCGTGACGGCCAAGATGAACAAGGTCATCGTGGAATCTTCGACCGCGGACGTCGTCGAGAAGGGCCTGGTGGGTATGGGCAACACGCTCGGACAGGTCGCGCAGAGCAAGGCCGTCCTGCGCAAGGCGACCGCCCAGGAGGAGATGGACGCGCGACCGCTGTGCGTGGACCCCTTGGAGCTGACCTTCAGGAAGGTGGACGTCAGGACGAGGGAGTTCGCGGACGGCTACGAGCCTTACACGCTGACCTTGGTTCCGCACCCGAACGACACCGACGTCAAGCTCAAACACTACTACATCTTTTCCAAGCAACCCAGTTGGGGGAAGTCTTACGTTCTCAGAGAGAAGCTCGTCAAGCGGTACAGGGCCGGCAAGGTGCAGTCCATCAACAACGCGTGCAACCTCCTCGAGGGAGTCCAGTTCCTAGTCGTGGACGAGTACTCGCAGAAGCGTTCCATGGACCTGTCCGACCTCAAGGGACTGACGAGCGGCGACGCCTCGGACGGCTCGCTCAACCGAAAATCGTTCGGCGACTCGTACGTCCCCAGACCGGACATGCAGCTCGTCATACTGAGCAACCACTCGCCTTACAAAGTCTACGCCACGTACAAGAAGAAGTACGGCCGCAGGTACATCGACTCGGACGACGTCGCCGCCATCCACGACCGCTTCCACGTGCACATGCTCGACGGCGACCTCCAGGACGAGCTGGACGAATGGACGAACCCCGAGGATTTGTCTCGCGAGGACGCAGCGAGGCGACTCGAGAAAGACGTCGCGGCTCTAGCGAAGGAATTCGGGCAGCACGACGGGACCGTCGTCGACCTGTTCGAACACGTTACCAAGCGCATCAAGTGGTACGACCTCACCAGCATGACCAGAGCAGAACTGCTGGCCGTTTTGCCTCGCGAGGTGTGTGGCGGACTGCGAACGGCCGACGTCGCGGACGTGCTTCTCGTGCCCAAAACGACCAAGATGAATACCGCGGACAGGTCCAAGATCGCGCGGAAACTGAACGACCTTATAGACAACGTCTCGCAACTTAAACGAAAGTCGCGAGACTATGACGATGACGACGAAGATGACGACGACGACGAGACTTCGGGTTCGAAGTGGTCCAAACGACCGCGGACGGACGTGTCAACGGAGATGTATCACGCCATCCGCATGAGCGGCGAAGAGCGTAGGGAGATGGTCGAGCGATGCGCACCGCAACTCAGACTCATGCTCCGGGAAGAGATCGAGAGCGGTTTTCTGGATCCCGAGAGCAGCAGCCCGTACGAGCGCATGAAATACCTACTCGATCACAGCTTCGAACCCAAAATCGTCTCCATGGTCCTGGAGGACACGGTGTTTGCCGGCTCGGTGATGATCGCCCTCGGCGGCGTGGTAACCAAGAGTTCGTCGGAGAATTAAAACACGTACACTTCTCGTATGTATTCTTTGTATTCTTTTTTTAATGACATATGTAATGAAATGAAATGAAATGAAATGAAATAAAAATAAAATGAACTTTACATACGTATATTTTTGTTATTTCTCTTTGTCGATGAGCATGCTCGACCCTACCATTTCCACCAGACCCGACCCGACCGTATGGGAGGGTCGCCTTGTTTCGGAAGAACACCAGCAAAAAATACCTGAACTGGACATGTTAACTAAGACTATGTACTATACTTACCGTGTGAGGCACACGCGACATACGAATCGGATATCGAATTCTGTGACCTTTTTTTTTTAATTTTTTTAGTCTACAAGATGTCTGTAGAATCGGAATGAATTCTGTGACCTTTTTTTTAGTCTACAAGATGTCTGTAGAATCGGAATGAACTCTGTGTCTTTTTTTTAATTCACAGGACGTCTGTAGAATCGGATCGAAGTCTGTGTCCTTTTTTTAATTCACAAGACGCATGTAGAATCGGAATGAAGTCTGTGTCCTTTTTTTAATTGACAATATGTCTAGATAATCGGAATGAAGTCTGTGTCCTTTTTTTAATTCACAAGACGTCTGTAGAATCGGATCGAAGTCTGTGTCCTTTTTTTAATTGACAATATGTGTCTGGAACGAAGTCTGTGTCCTTTTTTTATTCACAAGACGTCTGTAGAATCGGAACGAAGTCTGTGGAATTTTTTCTAGTTTACAAGACCTAACAAAAAAGAATTCTGTTTGGCCTGCTCCTAAAGATTGCATAATACCTTTAATTGAGATATATATATTTCGCATCGATTCGCTCGCAGGGAGTTCATCTAGTTTAGTTTATCTTCGGGGACCAACATGCCGTTGCCATTCACCGTTTTCTGTTACCATAATGCCGATTCTTACGAACAGGCTCGCGATTTCTGTTTCGAAAAACATTTCGATTTTACTGAAACCGTGTTGTTGGGATATTCGGCTCTGTGTTTTTTCAAAGCGGAAGAGGTAGACGAAATACGTGCTTACATGGCGGACAACAACGTTAGTGCGACGGCGTTCGAAAGACTCAACGTCATAGAGACCGACGACGAAGACGACGAAAGTGAATCGGAAGATGCGTAACGCTAGAGATTTGGAACTCGTCTGGTAATGCGAGTTTGTGGTAGAGGGATATCGTCCTCACTCAAAGAACCTCATGTGTCTTTTTTTTAATTCAGATTTCCGTTTTGTGAGCGAATCGGATTGAAGTTTGTGCATTTTTTTTAGTTTACAAGATGTCTGTGTTTGTTGTTGAAATAAAAAAACACTACACGATCATATATATTATTTATATTTTTTCTTTATTTTTTTTTTAAAAAAAAAGAAAGATAATCCGTCCCTGGGTGGACTCGAACCACCAACCTTTCGGTTAACAGCCGAACGCGCTAACCAATTACGCTACAGAGACCACGACATTGGAAACGAAAGTAATAACTACAAAAATGTCATACACATCCTCATAAGGCCTCATAAGGCTTCGTAGATGTATCTACTCCCGTAACAGTCTCTGTATTCCCGACACGTTTCACTGTCGCATCTGTGCCACTCGCGACCACATTTCTCCTTTCTCAACTCGTTATATTCTTGGCATACTCCTTCGTTGAAAATTTCATCTAACTGTTCTTCCCCGGGCGTAGTTTCGACGCATTTACAGACGCCAGATTCGCGCATGATGTTGTTATACAAGACGTCGTGAACCTCTGTCCATTCGCGTTCGTAGAATGCGGAGTACATGTCACTGTCCTTGAACGCAGCTCGCAAATGATCGAATGAATTTCGTCTACCGTTGAGCTGGTATTTCGAATGTTTCTCTATCCATTCGCACGAAAACATGGGCATTATTTTCTGACCGAACAGCAGCTGATAACGTAATTCCCGCAAAGTCATGTATGTCTTGTGAAAGAGATTGCCGACCGTAGCGAAACGCAATCTTTTCGGGAAAGTCGGACGTGCATTTTTACGGGAGATGGCATGGATCTTGAATAACTTACTAGAGTAACAAGTCACGTATACCTCGAAGACTGGTTCTAAACCGCAATTAGGTGTACCCAGAAACAACGGAATGGGATTCACCGACATCACTGGCTGACCCTGGTTAGTGTTGTAGCTGCTGTTGATGGCCGAATTGCTTACGAGGTTACTCAAGAAAAGTGCTTCACACATACTAATATCTTTCCCTTCACGGATGAATTTACAACGTTCGAGATCTAGTCCGTTTCGTAAGGCCCAAACTAAACCAACATGGTCGATCGTATGCAATTCATGGTGGTTTTCGTCTAACAGGCGAGAATTGTGAGCTACGGCAGTCCCGATGGTTGCGACGTCAACGTAACGCGTATGTTGCAATACTTGATCTGCCAGCTGTATGTTCTGTTCGTTTTTGTCGTCGTAGCTGGGAATCCTAAACGACGGAAACCGTGTAATTTTCTTTTCACGGACATCGTGTGGTACAATGGGTTGCCGTCCGTTTTTTATGTTTCTCAATGTGCGGTATAATATGCTCAACATTGAATTAACCATGTTTACGTGTTATCGTACTATTCGCCAACGCAGTTACGAATATGAACTATAACCCGTTATGGAATAACTATATATAGTGTTGACCACTATCAAAAATCAATCGAATCGGAGTCTGTGGAAATAAAAACGGCCACAGACTTTTGTTACATTGGAACAAGGTTTGTTGATTTTTTTTTTCAAAAAAAATACACCTACACATGCACGGGGTTTTCCCGTCTACAGGTGAAGTCAAAGCATTTTTTTATACCACCAACATATGTGTCATAAGGAGTGTCACGTAATGAAATTTCTTATGTTTATTTCAATCATGATTTTTTTTGCCATGTAGACATATAACATAAATACCAGTTAAATTTGATTTTGTAAGTATTTAATCTATTTAACTCAATATAGACTTCAGTGTACCCTTTACAAAAACTCTACAAATAGGGCATTTACGGATTGCATGAGAGCAATCCACACACGAAACGAGGTGCCCGCAAGGTAAAAAAACAATAGAAACGTCATTATCTAAACATATTTTACAAAGCTGCCGGTCCTTCAAGTATTTGTTCTCTTCGATGATGGTTTCTAATGGTTCGTGCATTTCTGCAGAAACCTTGATTTGCATTTGTCATTTCTTCTGCATTTGTTATTTCTACCCGATCTTCGTGAGTTTTAGCTTCTGGTTCTGCGGCCTCTTTTGTGTCCTCTAACTCCCAGACTTTAAGTAGCAGGTTTTCTGCTGATAATGTTGACGATTCCACTGACGGGAGAGCTTTTTTAACCATATCGACATCGATTCCCATTTCGATAACACTCAGAATGGCTGGATGTGACATCACATCAGTTTCTCTCTGTTTTTCCGATTCTTTCGAATAAGGCAACTGAAATAAAAAAAAAGATACACAAAATAAACATTTATGTGTGGAAGGGGGAGGGGGGGACGAAACACGTTTGACATGGTAAATACCAACCAAAATAATATATTTATGTATGTGACTATACTTACATCGTCACCTTGTTGGAATGTCTTTTGTATCTGTAGAATGAAATCGTCTCCTTTGAGTTGCCGCAAAAACACACATTTTGGATACCATCTAGCATGCTCAACGATTGGGACGTCTTCAGGATCCCAATTAAAGAGACCACCTCCGCAAAAGAAACACCTGACCTGGTCCTCTCTACCTTCATAGAAGAATCCCGCTTTAGCCAGATCCTGAGGATGTTGTTTCTTATCTTTTGGCCAACAACGGAAGGATGTCGTTCGAACTACAGTCAATGCGTAATGTGGATAAACGGGACGTTGTGTAGAAATACCTAGTGGTTCGTAGCTCGTTGGTCCACTCTGTTCACCACTACTCGATTTCAGCACGAATTGTCGACCGTCTTCTTTACAAACTTTAGGGTTTCCTTCGGGCCTCGAAACGGGTGTGGGAGGTTTGTTATTTTCCGTGTTAGAAGTAATATTCTTTTTTTCGGCATTACCTCCTTTGGAACTGTCCGGGAATTTTTCACTAGGTAGTAAGTTAATAAAATTCGAACCTCCTCCGCCGACGGCGATATTGCCGCTTTGACCCTCCGTTATGAATCGACAATGGGGAGATATGTTCCGATGAATACGCATTGGATCATCGCCCGTTTTCCATCCACTGTACTTTCTACCACAGCTGAAACACGTGACTTCGTCGAATTTGTTTTGATAATAAAATCCAGCTGCTGCTAACTTTAATGTATTGACTGGACTCTTTAACGGGAAGTTTGCGAATGTTGAAATCCTCATCCATTCCGACTGCATGACCTCTTTCGACATCTTGTCTGTATTTCTCATTCAACCTATAAAAGAGTATATAGCGCTGTGTATTAGTCATTTCGTTTTGTCGAGTGGGTTTATCGAGGCGAACTAACGATCATGGAAATTGTCGTTAACATTGTGACGTCTAAATTATGGGTATTGGGAAACTCCAGAGTGTCGTTTGGGGGTCGTCATTGGACCTTTTTCTATTGTATAGAAGGCGTGAATACGAAAGTTTTCCACATCAGTCTTCTACAATGCGGACCTAAACCGAATGTATTTGAGAAGCCCCAGTAATCGACTTAAAGATCGACAACGTGATATTACAGAAATGTAAATACGTCAGCAACGTGTTTAAACTGTTGATCGAATGGAAGAGTAGTAAAGGTCTCGTCCTGTGGACAACGAAAGACGCAAACGTCGTCGATAACGCCGACCTTACGGGATTTTTGAAAACGGGAATCATTTCACGTTCGGATAAAGAAACCTACTTTTGTGCCGCCCCAATCATGTTTCGGGATACGTTTACGCCACTCAAATTAGGAAAAATCACACCATGCGAGAATCGAACGACTCGTTGAATATAGGTTCGATAACGTCGGCGGCTGGGTACGTCGTGTATAAAGGTAAAACGGACCACGCCAAACATTTCAACAAAACGTGGATACCACAAGTGACCGTAGATTCCGTGACATTCGATTGTACTTTCGAAATCGTATTCGACTCACCAAGAACCGAGGGGGAATGTTTGGAATGCGCCGTTTTGCAAGATGACTCGTTTAGTTCAGCTGTCTCTAACTTACTCGTCAATCATTAACCGTTTCACCACGAAGCTCGATTTTAAAAACAATAAATAATGTACGAAAATATGTAAAAAAAATGTGTCAAAAACTTTTATGTTTTTTTTGCTTTGAAAAAAAGTTCATACTCTGTGTTTTTTTTCAACCGAGACTGTATTCTTTGTATGAAAATGTTTAAATTGTGCCATTTTTTTTCAATACTTTACTGCAAACGGAATATGATGTCACTGAAATAATACCTTCAGTACCACCTTTGTTCGTAGCTGAAGTGTTCATTCGTAAGCTCTTTCTCCAGTTTCCCAGAGAAAGATTTGGTTTTTTTTTGGGGGGGAGAGGCAAATAGGAAAAGAAGAAAAGAAGGAAGATTAATGGTGCAGAAATTATTCGTGAATTACTACACAAAAACCTCCACCGCAGAGAAAAGGCATATACGGCAACGAACTAGCTGAATGATGTGTACTTAAACTTTATTAGTTGTGCAAAGAAACAGTTTTACATGAGTTATTCCCCTTTAATAATGAAAATGATTTTCGAAAAAGATAAAAAAAAATTTAAAAAATACAAATGATGATGAATCGTTAATATTTGTAACCGAGCAGAACTGCTGATAGATTCGATTTCACATATCAACAATTCGGCTAAGATATAAATACTAGCTTAAATAAATGTATATTTATATATATATATCTGAATCTAAACTGTATATAAAACGTTTGAATTCGTTTCTTTCCAGTCCCGTAGGCAAAGTTCTTGAGATCGCGAATACCTCGAAAAGGGAGACATGTCGATCGTTAGTGTCCCGTCTCTAGCGACTAGCTGGCTGTTAATTACTTTGATGTTTTGGTATGCCACGAAGGCGTCCGTCAAGTCTTCGCAGCGAGGCATTTCTCCGGAATAGCCCACGCGATACAAGAAATTAACGAATCTTTCGATGGTTTCGTAAATGACCGATCTGTCTCTGGGTATGTATCCGTCGATCACTACGATGATCCGTTCGAGGGTATCGAGATTCATGCACAGGATCGACTCTTTCACGCACAAGATCGGTTTCGTAACACCCCAACGCGATACTAAATGGTTTATTGTACTCGTTTGAGGTATGCCGTCGCGGTCGAGTGCATCGTAATCGTACGTACATTCTCCTTGCACGACGTTTGGTCCCACTCTTAGGTTTCCGTATTTGGCTACGATGTCCGCAGTCGATGATTTCGTCCAGGGTGGTCGGTATGGGGTCGTCTAAAACGGTAACGAAACCTCCCCCGACGCCTTTTACGAATCTAACGAATTGTGGAAAAAACTGAAACGCGAGACGTGGGATGGAATGACGAGTCTAAAATGAAAACGTCTTGCGCACCGGCCACCAAACATATGCCCAGTCCGTCGGGAACTCTGAGGATCGGTGTCGATAACTTGTTCGTGTACAAAGTCGATTTGGGAAACGCGATCGCGCCTTCGGTGGAATACCCCAAAACGTGAGTCACGTCCTTTTCCGGACACCTGAACGATCATGTCGAATTCTCGTATCGGGACGCTACTAGCACTTTCCTTCAAGTCTGCCGGGTACGCGTTTCTAGGAATGGTACTATAAGGACTCTTGGGATCGTTTTTGAATACGTCGTAAAACCATCCTAGAGCTTCCTCCGTGAAATCTTCCGTGATTCTTTCGATGTTCTCCGGTTCTTTTTCGAGCTCTTCGAGATTCGTAATCGAACCCGCGGATTCGTACCTGGAGTAACAACCGACGTCTCGTTGTTGGGAACGAACTACGAACGCTCGCGGAGTGCGTTCGATGAATACTACTGCGTTCGATTCGGATCCTTGGGTATTGTACCCGTTTTTAGACTTTCTGACTTTATCGTCTACATATAGAGAACAACCGAAGCTCTTTGCCACGGCGTCGCATAACGCGTCGAACTGAGCGATCGGGTTGGGGGGTGTAACGACCGGGGTGCTATTATTAGTCGACAACCCCTGCGACCGAATGGCTATCGATAACGAATCGACGATTACGAATTCCGTGTACGGAAACTCCATTATGGTCGATTCTAATCGCGGCAACGCGAACGAAATCGCTGCCATTAAATACTATCTAGACGAGTTCGAAAAAAGAGACATTAAGAGATACACGATGAACTACGATAGTGTAGCCCCTTCCATCGTCACGCTCTTGGACTTATACACCACAGCTCAGACAGTCGCACGTGTATTTCAGGTTAAAAACGTCTAACGAAACGGAATGTCTGGGAATCGTACCCGTCGGAACGATTCTGTTACAATTCTTCACGAAACACGTGTATGCAAACAAAAAAGAATTCGAGATTAGGTATCCGTGTATCTCTCAGATGATATTCGTGGCCACCGGGAGGACGTCGTTGGAAGAAACGGGGGGAGAAATGACATCGTCGTTTAGTACCGAATGAATGTCTTTAAGGGCGACTGCGATCTCTCGATCGGAATCGAAATAGGTGTTTGTGATTAGTGCGTGACCGCATTTTATCGCTCTCAGTTTACTCATGTGATCGAACGGAATGCCTAATTGTATGCCCTTTGTGATGTACGCTATCGTAGCGTATAGTCTATACAAGTTCCTTTTGAACGGAGTGGGGAAACAGGGGACAGTCAAATATCGCGTCCAAGGGGTATTTTTCGTCGATGTCTCCGTTTTCCAAAAGATTTTGTGGAGTGACTATGAAGTCTCTGTCTGGGTTACAAAAAAATTTTTTAAACACTACCGTCCGCGTAAAATGTTCCCACATGAATCCATCAAATCCTCGAGTGTTTGCCAGGTCCTGTAGAGATAACATGACGGATGTGATATTGTTCCTTTTTGTTTATTTGTCATATTGTAGCATAAACAAACTTGATTATGTATTCAATGAAAAATCTGCCACAAACCTTATTCCTGACATTTAAAAATCTGCCACAAACCTTATTCCAGACATTTTAAAATCTACCACAAACCTTATTCCTGACATTTAAAAATCTGCCACAAACCTTATTCCAGACATTTTAAAATCTGTCACAAACTTTAGTCTTGACAACGAAAAATCTGCCACAAACCTTAGTCTGAAACAAAACTTACGTGTATATAAAAACGAGATGTGAATATTTTCAAATATCCGAAACCACATGCGGATGAAATACCATATACTATACTAAACGGAGACGTTGGGAATCGTATACGAAATCGGATCCACGGTTGGGTTCGAACCGGTATTTAGAACGCATGAGACTAATAACGGGACCGATTTTTGTTGACCAGATTAAGTCTATGAAAAACGCCATGAATGAGTACATAAAAAACGGTGGCGATGAACCCACAGACATACATCTCGAGACATCATTGAGAAGATTTATACCACCATGCAGACGGCGAATGAATAAAGAAAGTAGATTTGCGAACGATGAACTACGAAGACTAGACAAGATTAAACCCAGTGACACGGCCATTCGCTTCGTTTTGTCTAAAGAAGTTAAAGAGGGGGCTATCCCTCGACTGAGTTGCATAGGTGACGCTGCTTACGACGTCAGTGCGTTAATCGATGTAAGTGTTCCTCCGTTGGCAACCAAAACCATTCCTACAGGTGTATACGTGATTCCACCCAAAGGCTATTACTTGGAAATGAAGGATAGGCCGACTTTGGCCACGAGGGGAAGAATATCAGTCGGAGGGATGATTGATAACTGTTACCGAGGAGAAGTGTTTATTACAATCTACAACAGATCGCCGATTGAACATTTCAATTACGAAGCGGGTGACAGAATTGCTCAATTGGTGCCTCGATTACTACATGACAAGTTGAAAACGGAATATTACTTTGCCGACGACGAGACCATAAATAAGTTGAAAGAATCCACAGACAGAGGAAACGAAGGTGTTGGCTCTACTGGTGTTTAAAAGTGAAAAAAAAAATGGATGCCGAAGTTTTGAAATGTCGACGTACTCACGACATCGTGTCTAGATGTATACCTAAATCGCGTAAACTGTTGCATTTGATGTGTTATTTAAACAATGTGAACTGTTCGGACGATGATTTTGTTGATTTCAAACGCAGATGTGGCGATAGACTGTCCGTTTTACTGAATGAATGTATCCCAGACGTGAACATTGCCGTTTTCGGTCTCGATTCCTGTAACTTGGCCTTGTATTATCAGTGTGTTCGAACGAAAGATGACGGACGAATGGAAATAGACCAGTTGAGAACGCAAGTCGACTCCTTTAAAAGAATCGTATTGGGATTAGACGACACAGAAGAGTGTCTACCGAACGTTTATAGAAACTTTTGTAAACTCTCTAGCTACATTATTTATCCGAAAAAGGAATTGGACGAAATGTTTCATAACGATTTTGTGTGTCCGTTGTGTATCCTGACTGACGCATACTCCGATATTGGTTGGACGGATTACGTGTGTCCGAAATCCACGTCTGATCTTTCGGACGTAGTATCGAAGCGAGGAGTCGATCCGGATTTTCCAGTGGGTGGTTGCGAACACATTTTAACGGTCAAAAAGACTCGATACGACGTATTACATAATGCTGATTACCAGCCCGAATAGATGCTCTTTCGAAATCTTCGTGACTAACAATGATCTGTGGGGAAGTGAAACTGACGACGACGAGTGGGTCGATTTATTAATCAAAAAAGCAGACGCCTACATATACCAACGATTGATTTTCGATACTCCCAAATGTAGACAAAACAACAAACTTTTTTTTTCGTACAATCCGTACTTGATTTGTTCCGAAACTCGAGGCGATTTGTTGGACGACCTATATGGACCCTCTCCCGAATACGTCGGCAAACACGAGGGGAGCGTTACGAAGCTTAAGAAGCTTCTCGAGGTCATGCAACCGTTTGTCACGTTCCTCAGTCGCATACATGTCGATGTTATGGAGAACGAAACGACCACCCATCAGATGTTTCAAAAGTCTGTTTTTTACGAAGTGTGTTTTTATTATTGCATGTATAAGACGTCCGAAGAGTTACTTACCGTCTTGATGTTGGGATGCAACGACACGTACTTGGGATTTCCTATAGCGTCCATCGACCGCATGAGACAGAAGTACACGGGCAAACAGTACGTTTCCATAGTCCCCCGCGGATTGGGAAAAACGAGATGCATCAAGTTGTCGGTGGCGGTCGCGTTGATCACGTTGAGAAATTGCGAAATACTCGCCATGGCACACACGAGGAGCTTGATATGTACGACGAAAGACGATATCGAAACCACGCTTTTGTCTAAATTCCCTCCCATCGTTTACGGGTACGAAATGCGAAAACACGAAGACAGCCTCATTCTGATTTTCAAAGACGGAAGCAGTAGTAGACTCAAGTACGCCTCCGCGTGTAGACCCGCCTCGTTGAGGGGTAACGATCCCGATATCGGATTCTTAGACGAAGCTCTGTGTGTGTCCGAAGATGCACTGACCGTCATTAACGCAATGATTCAGCGGTCACCAAGATCGGATTCGTGTCTAGTCCGATATCCAGCAAGAAAGCCGCGTTACTCAATCTAGTGGTCAACATGGCGTCGAAATGTAGTTCCATTAACCTTTATCGATTGTGTTATTTTTGTCTAGACAGGTTACACGTACAGTATAGTGTGTCGCACACGGGATGTTACAGGAAATTGTTTGCTCCCAGATACGTCACGTACGACGAAGTCAATAAGAACTTCGAAGGGGTTATTACTCGATCGGAAGCCTCTTACGAAAACGAGCTAGGTGTAATTCGCCCCGAGGACGTGGCCCACGGGAGATTTGATGCCGAGAACGACGATTCTACCAGGGCCGTCTTTACGAAAGAGTTCATAAACCACATACGCAATCCGTTAACCCACATTCGGATGGAAGATTTATCTTGCGACGACGAGGAACACGCGTGTTACTGGATTTACATGGATCCCGCTTATCACCCTTCGGAACAATCGGCCATTGCCATTACGTGCGTTCGGTTCGTTCACGGTAATCAAGCCGTGCTATGCTTTGCCGATAGGAAACTCGTTAATCATGGCGATCTCGGAAGGGTGTCGGACATCCTCGAAGAAATGTACGTAAAGTGTGTGATCACCGTAGTGGAGAGATCTCCGGTCAAGTGTTATTTCTTTGTCGCGATCGAGCGAAATAGCAATCCGGACGCCGTCAGATCGTACTACAACACGTGGGTAAACCTCCACTCCAAAGGATTGGTAACGAAACGTCAGTGCGAGTTTTTCTATTACGTGGACGTATACAACGGTAGAAATCTGTCTTACGGGTATAATTTAGGGGTCAGAAAGAAACACATCTTTAGTACCGTCGTGTCTTTCTTAAACAACAGACATCGTACGCATTTCAAGATAGCTTCTACGGTCGAGCACGGTGTGTATACCAAAAACGTGTGTACTATGGACATCTTGTGGAGGAAATTCAAAATTTTCACTACAAGGATCGAAAATACACGGGAAAACTTAACAAGGTGACTACTGACGACATGACTACGTGCCTAGTTATGAGCTTATATCACGGTATAGCCTACAGACTAACTGCAGACAAGCGTATTCGAACCTGCGTACGGAGCACATAACGCATTGTAGTCCCCCTTGGATCGGTACGAATTGCAAGTGTCCGTACCCACAACGAATTGATTTCGTGATAAATAAAATAAAATAAAATAAATAATAAATGAAAAATATTGTTTTCCTTGTTGTTTTTTATTTCATTTTTTTAAAACAAAACACGAAAGCGTATTACACCAAATGCTGGGTAAGCACTTCTCCATTTTAGGACAGTCTTCTCTCCAGATCTAAGAAGAATCTGTTAACGGGGGGATTCATTTCGCTAAGACATATCAGACAGGTATCGTCACAACCCTCGAATTTCATCTCTACGGGTACGTACATCACCGATCGTGTCCGTTCATTCAATATGACCATTCTTGCACCACGTTCGTACGACTGGATGGTGAAAAACGCGCGAAAACCACTGTTATTTTCCACACCAAGTCGTTCACGAAAAACGACTGTCCGTCGAAGATAATTCAGTGGGAAAAACCATGGATACCTCTATGGTTCTTTCTATGCAATACAGGGTTTCGTTTGTGTATTCGTCGGTAAATATCTGTGACTTGTGAGAAGCCACCGAACGGAACGACTTTTTCTTGACTACAACGTTGACCGGTTTGTAGCACCATGGACACATTTTGATCGTGAAAGCGTCGAGTACGCGCTTTACGTTCGCGTTGTTTCTTCCGAAACATAGGCAACCTCTGGGAAGACTGCGCGTTCGAAGATTTAGATTTACTCCCAACCCGGCCGTATGAGACTTTACCAGCGAATATAAAATACTGCATACGTATATGTTGCGTGCCTCCGAAGTCTCTTTCATGTATTTCACGATCGATCTCACCAATAAAACCGGGTTGTCGTGAAACCGTCTGTACACAAGATCGTGTAAAAACCGCAACGTGTCGTCGGAATAGGCTAGGTTTCGTATGTCGATCACGGGGTTCGGGGTTATTTCTTCAAACGAGGTGGCCGAAGCAACGTGTCGAGACATGTTCATCGATTTCGTCATGGCCATGGGTTCTATGACGGAATATCGATATTTGACTGCGGTTTTCCAAAAAGAGAGTTCGGAGGGTTTACGTCTGCCGTTCGATCGCTTTCTTTTTTCGATCAACTGAGGTAAATCGTTTTCAAAGTATAGTCTTGTCATGGAAGCGTATTCAAACACTACGTTAACGGCATGTTCGAATTCTTTTTCGCATTTGGGAAATTTGATTCTTAACGGTTCGAACACGTATTCGAACATACCCAACCGTAACAATGGACACTTGTAATCGCCACCCCAAAACATTACTGCCCGAACGGGAGAAATCTTACCGGAGGTCATGTTTCGGAAACGAATGAATTCACTATCTGAAAAAAATTACGATGAGAAACCAAGATGTAAACGAAAAAAAAATCACAAACTTCAATCCTTGATCTGAATCTAATTGAAATTTAAAAAAAAAACACAAAACGAAATCTATTCTATTAATTTTTTCGATATCTTTTTAATCAACAACGTTTCTAATTAACCCGCTTCGCAAAAATAACAAGTTACAGTATCCCGTAATGATGGTGTGGGCATTGTTTATGGACAAAATGTCTATGCATTTTAAAGTAGTCATTTCCATTACGTGTGACGTGCTTTTGTGCATCTCGATCAATTCTTGTTTACTGCCGTAGTATCTTTTCGTCGATGAAAGAGACCACAATTTGTAGTTCAGGTCACTAATGTGTGCAGTTCCCTCTTTGTCTTTCACCGAATTGATCAAATAAACATGATGGTCATGAGTCCCGGAAATAACTGCAATACGTTTTCGATGGAAAAGAGTTGTCGTTCCATCGATAGGTACTTTCTTCTGTATGCTTTTTCCAAATTCAGACCGAAACGACAGTTCAGATAAAACAATAACTTGAGAAGTACGTACTCGGCTCTGAGAGCGGGTCTTATCTGTTCGTAAGGAAAGCCACCGAAATACACGATGTTATAAGGATCTTTAACGGCCAAATCCGTATCGTCGTCGATTTTGTCTTTGAGAATGTGATTGAGAACGACGTGCTCGATGTCTGCA
>JARBDR010000587.1:0-28141 GCA_029721355.1 Tegillarca granosa
AAGGTGATTCATTTAGGTAAGATTAACGGACAGCAACGGACAGCAGCTACCGCGATCAGAAAGTAGATTCAAGGTAGATTAAACGACAGCAACTGACAGTGAACAAGATATATTCAGGTAAGATTAAACGACAGCAAACTGACAGTGGCAAGGTGATATTATTCAGGTAAGATTAACGGACAGCAACTGACAGTGACAAGGTGATATATTCAGTAAGATTAAACGGACAGCAACTGACAGGACAAGTGATAATATTCATATTAAACGGACAGCACTGACAGTGGAACAAGGTGATATATTCAGGTAAGATTAAACGGACAGCAACTGACAGCAACAAGGTGATATATTCAGGTAAGATTAAAGGACACAATGACAGCCAAGGTGATATTTCGGTAGAAAACATTTATAAAAAACGGACAGCAGCTGACAGTGGACAAGGTGATATATTCAGGTTAGATTAAAGGGACAGCAACTGACAGTGGAAATGGTGATATATTCAGGTAAGATTAAACAGACTTCAACTGACAGTGGAAAAGGTGATATATTCAGGTAAGATTAAACAGACAGCAACTGACAGCGAACAAGGTGATATATTCAGGTAAGATTAACGGACAGCAACTGATAGTGGACAAGGTGATATATTCAGTAAGATTAAACAGACAGCAACTGACAGTGACAAGGTGATATATTCAGGTAAGATTAAACAGACAACAAATGACAGTGGACAAGGTGATTCATTAAGGTAGATTAAACGGACAGCAACTGACAGCGAACAAGGTGATATATTCAGATAAGATTAAAAAAACAGCACTGACAGTGGACAAGGTGATTTTTTAGGTAAGATTAAACGGGCACACGGACAGCAACTGACCGCGAATAAAGAATATATTCAGGTAAGATTAAACGGACAGCAACTGACAGTGAACAAGGTAATATATTCAGGTAAGATTAAACGGACAGCAACTGACAGGGGACAAGGGGATATATTCAGTTAAGATTAAACTGACAGCAACTGACAGCGAACAAGGTGATATATTCAGGTAAGATTAAACGGACAGCAACTGACAGTGGACCAAGGGATATATTCAGGTAAGATTAAAAGGACAGCAACTGAACAGCGAACAAGGTGATATATTCAGGTAAGATTAAACGGACAGCAACTGACATCAAACAAGGTGATATATTCAGGTAAGATTAAACAGATATCAACTGACAGTGGAAAAGGTATATATTCAGGTAAGATTAAACGGACAGCAACGGACAGCAACTGACAGTGGACAAGGTGATATATTCAGGTAAGTTAAACGGACAGTAACTGACCAGTGGACAAGGCAATATATTCAGGTAAAATAAAATGGACAGCAACTGATAGTGGAAAGGTGATATATTCAGGTAAGATTAAACAGACTTCAACTGACAATTGAAAAGGTGATATATTCAGGTAAGATTAAACGGACAGCAACTGACAGCGAATAAGGGTGATATATGCAGGTCAAGATTAAACGGACAGCAAACTGACAGTTGACAAGGTGATATATTCAGGTAAGATTAAACTGACTGCAACTGACAGTGGACAAGGTGATATTCAGTAAGATTAAATGGACAGCAACTGACAGTGGACAAGGTGATATATTCAGGTTAGATTAAACAGACAGCAACTGACAGCAAACAAGGTAATATATTCAGGTAAGATTAAACGGACAGCAACTGACAGTGGACAAGGTGATATATTCAGGTAAGATTAAACGGACAGCAACTGACAGTGGACAAGGTGATATATTCAGGTAAGATTAAACGGACAGCAACTGACAGTGGACAAGGTGATATATTCAGTTAAGATTAAACAGACAACAAATGACAGTGGACAAGGTGATATATTCAGGTAAGATTAAATGGACAGCAACTGACAGTGGACAAGGTGATATATTCAGGTAAGATTAAACGGACAACAATAGACAGTGGACAAGGTGATATATTCTGGTAAGATTAAACGGACAGCAGCTGACAGTGGACAAGGTGATATATTCAGGTTAGATTAAAGGGACAGCAACTGACAGTGGAAAAGGTGATATATTCAGGTAAGATTAAACAGACAGCAACTGACAGCGAACAAGGTGATATATTCAGGTAAGATTTAACGGACAGCAACTGATAGTGGACAAGGTGATATATTCAGGTAAGATTAAACAGACAGCAACTGACAGTGGACAAAGTGATATGTTCAGTTAAGATTAAACAGACAACAAATGACAGTGGACAAGGTGATTCATTAAGGTAAGATTAAACGGACAGCAACTGACAGCGATCAAGGTGATATATTCAAGTAAGATTAAACAAACAGCAACTGACAGTGGACAAAGTGATATATTCAGATAAGATTAAAAAAACAGCAACTGACAGTGGACAAGGTGATTTATTTAGGTAGATTAAAAGGGGTGCAACGGACAGCAACTGACCGTGGACAAGGTGATATATTCAGGTAAGATTAAACGGACAGCAACTGACAGCGAACAAGGTGATATATTCAGGTAAGATTAAACGGACAGCAACTGACAGTGGACAAGGTGATATATTCAGGTAAGATTAAACGGACAGCAACTGACAGTGGACAAGGTGATATATTCAGGTTAGATTAAAAGTACAGCAACTGACAGCGAACAAGGTGATATATTCAGGTAAGATTAAACGGACAGCAACTGACAGCAAACAAGGTGATATATTCATGTAAGATTAAACAGACATCAACTGACAGTGGAAAAGGTGATATATTCAGGTTAGATTAAACGGACAGCAACTGACAGTGGACAAGGTGATATATTCAGGTAAGATTAAACAGACTTCAACTGACAGCAAACAAGGTGATATATTCAGGTAAGATTGAACGGACAGCAACTGACAGTGGAAAAGGTGATATATTCAGGTAAGATTAAACAGACTTCAACTGAGAGTGGAAAAGGTGATATATTCAGGTAAGATTAAATGGACAGCAACGGACAGCAACTGACAGTGGACAAGGTGATATATTCAGGTAAGATTAAACAGACTTCAACTGACAGTGGACAAGGTGATATATTCAGGTAAGATTAAACGGACAGCAACTGACAGTGGAAAAGGTGATATATTCAGGTAAGATTAAACAGACTTCAACTGAGAGTGGAAAAGGTGATATATTCAGGTAAGATTAATCAGACAGCAACGGACAGCAACTGACAGTGGACAAGGTGATATATTCAGGTAAGATTAAACAGACTTCAACTGACAGTGAACAAGGTGATATATTCAGGTAAGATTAAACGGACAGCAACTGACAGAGAACAAGGTGATATATTCAGGTTAGATTACAGGGACAGCAACTGACAGTGGAAATGGTGATATATTCAGGTAAGATTAAACAGACAGCAACTGACAGCAAACAAGGTGATATATTCAGGTAAGATTAAACAGAGAGCAACTGATAGTGGACAAGGTGATATATTCAGGTAAGATTAAACGGACAGTAACTGACAGTGGACAAGGCGATATATTCAGGTAAGATAAAATGGACAGTAACTGATAGTGGAAAAGGTGATATATTCAGGTAAGATTAAACAGACTTCAACTGACAATTGAAAAGTTGATATATTCAGGTAAGATTAAACGGACAGCAACTGACAGCGAATAAGGCGATATATTCAGGTAAAATTAAACGGACAGCAACTGACAGTGGACAAGGTGATATATTCAGGTAAGATTAAACAGACTTCAACTGACAATGGAAAAGGTGATGTATTCAGGTAAGATTAAACGGACAGGAACTGACAGTTGACAAGGTGATATATTCAGGTAAGATTAAACAGACAGCAACTGACCGTGGACAAGGTGATATATTCAGGTAAGATAAAACAGACAGCAACTGACAGTGGACAAGGTGAAATATTCAGGTAAGATTAAACAGACAGCAACTGACAGTGGACAAGGTGATATATTCAGGTAAGATTAAACGGACAGCAACTGACAGTGGACAAGGTGATATATTCAGGTAAGATTAAACAGACAGCAACTGACAGTGGACAAGGTGATATATTCAGTTAAGATTAAACAGACAGCAACTGACCGTGGACAAGGTGATATATTCAGGTAAGATTAAACAGACAGCAACTGACAGTGGACAAGGTGATATATTCAGGTAAGATTAAACGGACAGCAACTGACAGTGGACAAGGTGATATATTCAGGTAAGATTAAACAGACAGCAACTGACAGTGGACAAGGTGATATATTCAGTTAAGATTAAACAGACAGCAACTGACCGTGGACAAGGTGATATATTCAGGTAAGATTAAACAGACAGCAACTGACAGTGGACAAGGTGATATATTCAGGTAAGATTAAACAGACAACAACTGACAGTGGACAAGGTGATATATTCAGTTAAGATTAAACAGACAACAACTGACCGTGGACAAGGTGATATATTCAGGTAAGATTAAACAGACAGCAACTGACAGTGGACAAGGTGATATATTCAGTTAAGATTAAACGGACAGCAACTGACCGTGGACAAGGTGATATATTCAGTTAAGATTAAACAGACAGCAACTGACCGTGGACAAGGTGATATATTCAGGTTAGATAAAACAGACAGCAACTGACAGTGGACAAGGTGATATATTCAGGTTAGATAAAACAGACAGCAACTGACAGTGGACAATGTGATATATTCAGGTTAGATTAAACAGACAACAATAGACAGTGGACAAGGTGATATATTCAGGTTAGATTAAACGGACAGCAACTGACAGTGGACAAGGCGATATATTCAGGTAAGATTAAATGGACAGCAACTGACAGTGGACAAGGTGATATATTCAGGTTAGATTAAATTGACAGCAACTGACAGTGGACAAGATGATATATTCAGGTAAGATTAAACGGACAGCAACTGACAGTGGACAAGGTGATATATTAAGGTAAGATTAAACGGACAGCAACTGACAGTGGACGTGTGATATATTCAGTTAAGATTAAACAGACAACAAATGACAGTGGACAAGGTGATATTTTCAGGTAAGATTAACGGACAGCAACTGACAGTGGACAAGGTGATATATTCAGGTAAGATTAAACGGACAACAATAGACAGTGGACAAGGTGATATATTCTGGTAAGATTAAACAGACAGCAACTGACAGCGAACAAGGTGATATATTTAGGTTAGATTAAAGGGACAGCAACTGACAGTGGAAAAAGTGATATATTCAGGTAAGATTAAACAGACTTCAACTGACAGTGGAAAAGGTGATATATTCAGGTAAGATTAAACAGACAGCAACTGACAGTGGACAAGGCAATATATTCAGGTAAGATTAAACAGACAGCAACTGACAGTGAACAAGGTGATTTTTTTTAGGTAAGATTAAACAGACAGCAACTGACAGTGGACAAGGTGATATATTCAGTTAAGATTAAACAGACAACAAATGACAGTGGACAAGGTGATTCATTAAGGTAAGATTAAACGGACAGCAAAAGTGAAAAAGGTGATATTTTCAGATAAGATTTAACGGACAGCAACTGACAGTGGACAAGGCAATATATTCAGGTAAGATTAAACAGACAGCAACTGACAGTGGACAAGGTGATTTTTTTTAGGTAAGATTAAACGGACAGCAACTGACAGCGAACAAGGTGATATATTCAGGTAAGATTAAAGAGACAGCAACTGACAGTCGACAAGGCAATATATTGAGGTAAGATTAAACGGACAGCAACTGACAGCGAACAAGGTGATATATTCAGGTAAGATTAAACAGACAGCAACTTTTAGCGAACAAGGTGTTATATTCAGGTAAGATTAAAAGAACAGCAACTGACAGTGGAAAAGGTGATATATTCAGGTAAGATTAAACGGACAGCAACTGACAGTGGACAAGGTGATATATTCAGGTAAGATTAAACGGACAGCAACTGACAGCGAACAAGGTGATGTATTCAGGTAAGATTAAACAGAGAGCAACTGATAGTCGACAAGGTGATATATTCAGGTAAGATTAAACGGACAGCAACTGACAGCGAACAAGGTGATATATTCAGGTAAGATTAAACAGAGAGCAACTGATAGTGGACAAGGTGATATATTCAGGTAAGATTAAACAGACAGTAACTGACAGTGGACAAGGCGATATATTCAGGTAAGATAAAATGGACAGCAACTGATAGTGGAAAAGGTGATATATTCAGGTAAGATTAAACAAACAGCAACTGACAGTGGACAAGGTGATATATTCAGGTAAGATTAAACAAACAGCAACTGACAGTGGACAAGGTGATATATTCAGGTAAGATTAAATGGACAGCAACTGACAGTGGACAAGGTGATATATTCAGGTTAGATTAAATTGACAGCAACTGACAGTGGACAAGGTGATATATTCAGGTAAGATTAAACGGACAGCAACTGACAGTGGACAAGGTGATATATTAAGGTAAGATTAAACGGACAGCAACTGACAGTGGACAAGGTGATATATTCAGTTAAGATTAAACAGACAACAAATGACAGTGGACAAGGTGATATTTTCAGGTAAGATTAAACGGACAGCAACTGACAGTGGACAAGGTGATATATTCAGGTAAGATTAAACGGACAACAATAGACAGTGGACAAGGTGATATATTCTGGTAAGATTAAACAGACAGCAACTGACAGCGAACAAGGTGATATATTTAGGTTAGATTAAAGGGACAGCAACTGACAGTGGAAAAAGTGATATATTCAGGTAAGATTAAACAGACTTCAACTGACAGTGGAAAAGGTGATATATTCAGGTAAGATTAAACAGACAGCAACTGACAGTGGACAAGGCAATATATTCAGGTAAGATTAAACAGACAGCAACTGACAGTGGACAAGGTGATTTTTTTTAGGTAAGATTAAACAGACAGCAACTGACAGTGGACAAGGTGATATATTCAGTTAAGATTAAACAGACAACAAATGACAGTGGACAAGGTGATTCATTAAGGTAAGATTAAACGGACAGCAACGGACAGCAACTGACAGCGAACAAGGTGATATATTCAGGTAAGATTAAACAAACAGCAACTGACAGTGGACAAGGTGATATATTCAGGTAAGATTAAAGAGACAGCAACTGACAGTCGACAAGGCAATATATTCAGGTAAGATTAAACGAACAGCAACTGACAGCGAACAAGGTGATATATTCAGGTAAGATTAAACAGACAGCAACTTTTAGCGAACAAGGTGTTATATTCAGGTAAGATTAAAAGAACAGCAACTGACAGTGGAAAAGGTGATATATTCAGGTAAGATTAAACGGACAGCAACTAACAGTGGACAAGGTGATATATTCAGGTAAGATTAAACGGACAGCAACTGACAGCGAACAAGGTGATGTATTCAGGTAAGATTAAACAGAGAGCAACTGATAGTCGACAAGGTGATATATTCAGGTAAGATTAAACGGACAGCAACTGACAGCGAACAAGGTGATATATTCAGGTAAGATTAAACAGAGAGCAACTGATAGTGGACAAGGTGATCTATTCAGGTAAGATTAAACAGACAGTAACTGACAGTGGACAAGGTGATATATTCAGTTAAGATTAAACAGACAACAAATGAAAGTGGACAAGGTGATATTTTCAGGTAAGATTAAACGGACAGCAACTGACAGTGGACAAGGTGATATATTCAGGTAAGATTAAACGGACAACAATAGACAGTGGACAAGGTGATATATTCTGGTAAGATTTAACAGACAGCAACTGACAGCGAACAAGGTGATATATTCAGGTTAGATTAAACAGAGAGCAACTGACAGTGGAAAAAGTAATATATTCAGGTAAGATTAAACAGACTTCAACTGACAGTGGAAAAGGTGATATATTCAGGTAAGATTAAACAGACAGCAACTGACAGTGGACAAGGCAATATATTCAGGTAAGATTAAACAGACAGCAACTGACAGTGGACAAGGTGATTTTTTTTAGGTAAGATTAAACAGACAGCAACTGACAGTGGACAAGGTGATATATTCAGTTAAGATTAAACAGACAACAAATGACAGTGGACAAGGTGATTCATTAAGGTAAGATTAAACGGACAGCAACGGACAGCAACTGACAGCGAACAAGGTGATATATTCAGGTAAGATTAAACAAACAGCAACTGACAGTGGACAAGGTGATATATTCAGGTTAGATTAAACGGACAGCAACTGACAGTGGACAAGGTGATATATTCAGGTAAGATTAAACAGACAGCAACTGACCGTGGACAAGGCGATATATTCAGGTAAGATTAAACAGACAGCAACTGACAGTGGACAAGGTGATATATTCAGGTAAGATTAAACGGACAGCAACTGACAGTGGACAAGGTGATATATTCAGGTAAGATTAAACAGACAGCAACTGACCGTGGACAAGGTGATATATTCAGGTAAGATAAAACAGACAGCAACTGACAGTGGACAAGGTGATATATTCAGGTAAGATTAAACAGACAGCAACTGACAGTCGACAAGGCAATATATTCAGGTAAGATTAAACGGACAGCAACTGACAGCGAACAAGGTGATATATTCAGGTAAGATTAAACAGACAGCAACTTTTAGCGAACAAGGTGTTATATTCAGGTAAGATTAAAAGAACAGCAACTGACAGTGGAAAAGGTGATATATTCAGGTAAGATTAAACGGACAGCAACTGACAGCGAATAAGGCGATATATTCAGGTAAAATTAAACGGACAGCAACTGACAGTGGACAAGGTGATATATTCAGGTAAGATTAAACAGACTTCAACTGACAATGGAAAAGGTGATGTATTCAGGTAAGATTAAACGGACAGAAACTGACAGTTGACAAGGTGATATATTCAGGTAAGATTAAACAGACAGCAACTGACCGTGGACAAGGTGATATATTCAGGTAAGATAAAACAGACAGCAACTGACAGTGGACAAGGTGAAATATTCAGGTAAGATTAAACAGACAGCAACTGACAGTGGACAAGGTGATATATTCAGGTAAGATTAAACGGACAGCAACTGACAGTGGACAAGGTGATATATTCAGGTAAGATTAAACAGACAGCAACTGACAGTGGACAAGGTGATATATTCAGTTAAGATTAAACAGACAGCAACTGACCGTGGACAAGGTGATATATTCAGGTAAGATTAAACAGACAGCAACTGACAGTGGACAAGGTGATATATTCAGGTAAGATTAAACGGACAGCAACTGACAGTGGACAAGGTGATATATTCAGGTAAGATTAAACAGACAGCAACTGACAGTGGACAAGGTGATATATTCAGTTAAGATTAAACAGACAGCAACTGACCGTGGACAAGGTGATATATTCAGGTAAGATTAAACAGACAGCAACTGACAGTGGACAAGGTGATATATTCAGGTAAGATTAAACGGACAACAACTGACAGTGGACAAGGTGATATATTCAGTTAAGATTAAACAGACAACAACTGACCGTGGACAAGGTGATATATTCAGGTAAGATTAAACAGACAGCAACTGACAGTGGACAAGGTGATATATTCAGTTAAGATTAAACGGACAGCAACTGACCGTGGACAAGGTGATATATTCAGTTAAGATTAAACAGACAGCAACTGACAGTGGACAAGGTGATATATTCAGGTTAGATAAAACAGACAGCAACTGACAGTGGACAAGGTGATATATTCAGGTTAGATAAAACAGACAGCAACTGACAGTGGACAATGTGATATATTCAGGTTAGATTAAACAGACAACAATAGACAGTGGACAAGGTGATATATTCAGGTTAGATTAAACGGACAGCAACTGACAGTGGACAAGGCGATATATTCAGGTAAGATTAAATGGACAGCAACTGACAGTGGACAAGGTGATATATTCAGGTTAGATTAAATTGACAGCAACTGACAGTGGACAAGGTGATATATTCAGGTAAGATTAAACGGACAGCAACTGACAGTGGACAAGGTGATATATTAAGGTAAGATTAAACGGACAGCAACTGACAGTGGACGTGTGATATATTCAGTTAAGATTAAACAGACAACAAATGACAGTGGACAAGGTGATATTTTCAGGTAAGATTAAACGGACAGCAACTGACAGTGGACAAGGTGATATATTCAGGTAAGATTAAACGGACAACAATAGACAGTGGACAAGGTGATATATTCTGGTAAGATTAAACAGACAGCAACTGACAGCGAACAAGGTGATATATTTAGGTTAGATTAAAGGGACAGCAACTGACAGTGGAAAAAGTGATATATTCAGGTAAGATTAAACAGACTTCAACTGACAGTGGAAAAGGTGATATATTCAGGTAAGATTAAACAGACAGCAACTGACAGTGGACAAGGCAATATATTCAGGTAAGATTAAACAGACAGCAACTGACAGTGAACAAGGTGATTTTTTTAGGTAAGATTAAACAGACAGCAACTGACAGTGGACAAGGTGATATATTCAGTTAAGATTAAACAGACAACAAATGACAGTGGACAAGGTGATTCATTAAGGTAAGATTAAACGGACAGCAAAAGTGAAAAAGGTGATATTTTCAGATAAGATTTAACGGACAGCAACTGACAGTGGACAAGGCAATATATTCAGGTAAGATTAAACAGACAGCAACTGACAGTGGACAAGGTGATTTTTTTTAGGTAAGATTAAACGGACAGCAACTGACAGCGAACAAGGTGATATATTCAGGTAAGATTAAAGAGACAGCAACTGACAGTCGACAAGGCAATATATTCAGGTAAGATTAAACGGACAGCAACTGACAGCGAACAAGGTGATATATTCAGGTAAGATTAAACAGACAGCAACTTTTAGCGAACAAGGTGTTATATTCAGGTAAGATTAAAAGAACAGCAACTGACAGTGGAAAAGGTGATATATTCAGGTAAGATTAAACGGACAGCAACTGACAGTGGACAAGGTGATATATTCAGGTAAGATTAAACGGACAGCAACTGACAGCGAACAAGGTGATGTATTCAGGTAAGATTAAACAGAGAGCAACTGATAGTCGACAAGGTGATATATTCAGGTAAGATTAAACGGACAGCAACTGACAGCGAACAAGGTGATATATTCAGGTAAGATTAAACAGAGAGCAACTGATAGTGGACAAGGTGATATATTCAGGTAAGATTAAACAGACAGTAACTGACAGTGGACAAGGCGATATATTCAGGTAAGATAAAATGGACAGCAACTGATAGTGGAAAAGGTGATATATTCAGGTAAGATTAAACAAACAGCAACTGACAGTGGACAAGGTGATATATTCAGGTAAGATTAAACAAACAGCAACTGACAGTGGACAAGGTGATATATTCAGGTAAGATTAAATGGACAGCAACTGACAGTGGACAAGGTGATATATTCAGGTTAGATTAAATTGACAGCAACTGACAGTGGACAAGGTGATATATTCAGGTAAGATTAAACGGACAGCAACTGACAGTGGACAAGGTGATATATTAAGGTAAGATTAAACGGACAGCAACTGACAGTGGACAAGGTGATATATTCAGTTAAGATTAAACAGACAACAAATGACAGTGGACAAGGTGATATTTTCAGGTAAGATTAAACAGACAGCAACTGACAGTGGACAAGGTGATATATTCAGGTAAGATTAAACGGACAACAATAGACAGTGGACAAGGTGATATATTCTGGTAAGATTAAACAGACAGCAACTGACAGCGAACAAGGTGATATATTTAGGTTAGATTAAAGGGACAGCAACTGACAGTGGAAAAAGTGATATATTCAGGTAAGATTAAACAGACTTCAACTGACAGTGGAAAAGGTGATATATTCAGGTAAGATTAAACAGACAGCAACTGACAGTGGACAAGGCAATATATTCAGGTAAGATTAAACAGACAGCAACTGACAGTGGACAAGGTGATTTTTTTTAGGTAAGATTAAACAGACAGCAACTGACAGTGGACAAGGTGATATATTCAGTTAAGATTAAACAGACAACAAATGACAGTGGACAAGGTGATTCATTAAGGTAAGATTAAACGGACAGCAACGGACAGCAACTGACAGCGAACAAGGTGATATATTCAGGTAAGATTAAACAAACAGCAACTGACAGTGGACAAGGTGATATATATTAAGGTAAGATTAAAGAGACAGCAACTGACAGTCGACAAGGCAATATATTCAGGTAAGATTAAACGAACAGCAACTGACAGCGAACAAGGTGATATATTCAGGTAAGATTAAACAGACAGCAACTTTTAGCGAACAAGGTGTTATATTCAGGTAAGATTAAAAGAACAGCAACTGACAGTGGAAAAGGTGATATATTCAGGTAAGATTAAACGGACAGCAACTAACAGTGGACAAGGTGATATATTCAGGTAAGATTAAACGGACAGCAACTGACAGCGAACAAGGTGATGTATTCAGGTAAGATTAAACAGAGAGCAACTGATAGTCGACAAGGTGATATATTCAGGTAAGATTAAACGGACAGCAACTGACAGCGAACAAGGTGATATATTCAGGTAAGATTAAACAGAGAGCAACTGATAGTGGACAAGGTGATCTATTCAGGTAAGATTAAACAGACAGTAACTGACAGTGGACAAGGTGATATATTCAGTTAAGATTAAACAGACAACAAATGAAAGTGGACAAGGTGATATTTTCAGGTAAGATTAAACGGACAGCAACTGACAGTGGACAAGGTGATATATTCAGGTAAGATTAAACGGACAACAATAGACAGTGGACAAGGTGATATATTCTGGTAAGATTTAACAGACAGCAACTGACAGCGAACAAGGTGATATATTCAGGTTAGATTAAACAGAGAGCAACTGACAGTGGAAAAAGTAATATATTCAGGTAAGATTAAACAGACTTCAACTGACAGTGGAAAAGGTGATATATTCAGGTAAGATTAAACAGACAGCAACTGACAGTGGACAAGGCAATATATTCAGGTAAGATTAAACAGACAGCAACTGACAGTGGACAAGGTGATTTTTTTTAGGTAAGATTAAACAGACAGCAACTGACAGTGGACAAGGTGATATATTCAGTTAAGATTAAACAGACAACAAATGACAGTGGACAAGGTGATTCATTAAGGTAAGATTAAACGGACAGCAACGGACAGCAACTGACAGCGAACAAGGTGATATATTCAGGTAAGATTAAACAAACAGCAACTGACAGTGGACAAGGTGATATATTCAGGTTAGATTAAACGGACAGCAACTGACAGTGGACAAGGTGATATATTCAGGTAAGATTAAACAGACAGCAACTGACCGTGGACAAGGCGATATATTCAGGTAAGATTAAACAGACAGCAACTGACAGTGGACAAGGTGATATATTCAGGTAAGATTAAACGGACAGCAACTGACAGTGGACAAGGTGATATATTCAGGTAAGATTAAACAGACAGCAACTGACCGTGGACAAGGTGATATATTCAGGTAAGATAAAACAGACAGCAACTGACAGTGGACAAGGTGATATATTCAGGTAAGATTAAACAGACAGCAACTGACAGTCGACAAGGCAATATATTCAGGTAAGATTAAACGGACAGCAACTGACAGCGAACAAGGTGATATATTCAGGTAAGATTAAACAGACAGCAACTTTTAGCGAACAAGGTGTTATATTCAGGTAAGATTAAAAGAACAGCAACTGACAGTGGAAAAGGTGATATATTCAGGTAAGATTAAACGGACAGCAACTGACAGTGGACAAGGTGATATATTCAGGTAAGATTAAACGGACAGCAACTGACAGCGAACAAGGTGATATATTCAGGTAAGATTAAACAGAGAGCAACAGATAGTCGACAAGGTGATATATTCAGGTAAGATTAAACGGACAGCAACTGACAGCGAACAAGGTGATATATTCAGGTAAGATTAAACAGAGAGCAACTGATAGTGGACAAGGTGATATATTCAGGTAAGATTAAACAGACAGTAACTGACAGTGGACAAGGCGATATATTCAGGTAAGATAAAATGGACAGCAACTGATAGTGGAAAAGGTGATATATTCAGGTAAGATTAAACAAACAGCAACTGACAGTGGACAAGGTGATATATTCAGATTAGATTAAACGGACAGCAACTGACAGCGAATAAGGCGATATATTCAGGTAAGATTAAACGGACAGCAACTGACAGTGGACAAGGTGATATATTCAGGTAAGATTAAACAGACTTCAACTGACAATGGAAAAGGTGATGTATTCAGGTAAGATTAAACGGACAGCAACTGACAGTTCACAAGGTGATATATTCAGGTAAGATTAAACGGACAGCAACTGACAGTGAACAAGGTGATATATTCAGGTAAGATTAAACGGACTGCAACTGACAGTGGACAAGGTGATATATTCAGGTAAGATTAAATGGACAGCAACTGACAGTGGACAAGGTGATATATTCAGGTTAGATTAAATGGACAGCAACTGACAGTGGACAAGGTGATATATTCAGGTAAGATTAAACGGACAGCAACTGACAGTGGACAAGTTGATATATTAAGGTAAGATTAAACGGACAGCAACTGACAGTGGACAAGGTGATATATTCAGTTAAGATTAAACAGACAACAAATGACAGTGGACAAAGTGATATTTTCAGGTAAGATTAAACGGACAGCAACTGACAGTGGACAAGGTGATATATTCAGGTAAGATTAAACGGACAACAATAGACAGTGGACAAGGTGATATATTCTGGTAAGATTAAACGGACAGCAACTGACAGCGAACAAGGTGATATATTCAGGTTAGATTAAAGGGACAGCAACTGACAGTGGAAAAAGTGATATCTTCAGGTAAGATTAAACAGACTTCATCTTACAGTGGAAAAGGTGATATATTCAGGTAAGATTAAACAGACAGCAACTGACAGTGAACAAGGTGATATATTCAGGTAAGATTAAACGGACAGCAACTGATAGTGGACAAGGTGATATATTCAGGTAAGATTAAACAGACAGCAACTGACAGTGGACAAGGTGATATATTCAGTTAAGATTAAACAGACAACAAATGACAGTGGACAAGGTGATTCATTCAGGTAAGATTAAACGGACAGCAACGGACAGCAACTGACAGCAAACAAGGTGATATATTCAGGTAAGATAAAACAAACAGCAACTGACAGTGGACAAGGTGATTTATTTAGGTAAGATTAAACGGGCAGCAATGGACAGCAACTGACAGCGAATAAGGTGATATATTCAGGTAAGATTAAACGGACAGCAACTGACAGTGGACAAGGAATATATTCAAGTAAGATTAAATGGACAGCAACTGACAGCGAACAAGGTGATATATTCAGGTAAGATTAAACGGACAGCAACTGACAGTGGACAAGGTGATATATTCAAGTAAGATTAAACGGACAGCAACTGACAGTGGACAAGGTGATATATTCAGGTAAGATTAAAAGGACAGCAACTGACAGCGAACAAGGTGATATATTCAGGTAAGATTAAACGGACAGCAACTGACAGCAAACAAGGTGATATATTCAGGTAAGATTAAACGGACAGCAACTGACAGTGGACAAGGTGATATATTCAGGTTAGATTAAACGGACAGCAACTGACAGCGGACAAGGTGATATATTCAGGTAAGATTAAACAGACAGCAACTGACCGTGGACAAGGTGATATATTCAGGTTAGATAAAACAGACAGCAACTGACAGCGGACAAGGTGATATATTCAGGTAAGATTAAACAGACAGCAACTGACCGTGGACAAGGTGATATATTCAGGTTAGATAAAACAGACAGCAACTGACAGTGGACAAGGTGATATATTCAGGTTAGATTAAACGGACAGCAACTGACAGTGGACAAGGTGATATATTCAGGTAAGATTAAACAGACAGCAACTGACCGTGGACAAGGTGATATATTCAGGTAAGATTAAACAGACAGCAACTGACAGTGGACAAGGCGATATATTCAGGTAAGATAAAATGGACAGTAACTGATAGTGAAAAAGGTGATATTTTCAGATGAGATTTAACGGACAGCAACTGACAGTGGACAAGGCAATATATTCAGGTAAGATTAAACAGACAGCAACTGACAGTGGACAAGGTGATATATTCAGGTAAGATTAAACGGACAGCAACTGACAGCGAACAAGGTGATATATTCAGGTAAGATTAAACAGACAGCAACTGACAGCGGACAAGGTGATATATTCAGGTAAGATTAAAAGAACAGCAACTGACAGTGGAAAAGGTGATATATTCAGGTAAGATTAAACGAACAGCAACTGACAGTTGACAAGGTGATATATTCAGGTAAGATTAAATGGACAGCAACTGACAGTGGACAAGGTGATATATTTAGGTAAGATTAAATGGACAGCAACTGACAGTGGACAAGGTGATATATTCAGGTAAGATTAAACAGACAGCAACTTACAGTGGACAAAGCGATATATTCAGGTAAGATTAAACTGACAACAACTGACAGTTGACAAGGCAATATATTCGGGTAAGATTAAACGGACAGCAACTGACAGTGGAAAAGGCGATATATTCAGGTAGGATTAGCAAATTTAGAATTTACATGTCAGATTTGATAAGCAAATGCCAGCACAAAAGGGGGATTATTAAATTTCAATGAACAAGAAAAATTCAGGTGAGAAAAGCAAATAACAGCATAAAATAGTTATGTTCATTACAGATATATTTATCAAATGACTGCATACCTTTGTTATGTTCATGACAGGTAAAATTATCAAATGTTGGCAGAAAAAGAGAAATATTGAAATTGTTGGTTTGATAAATCGAATGTTTGTTTTACGCGACATCAACAAGTTTTAAAAACAATTTGAGCTGTTCATGACAAAACAATTTATAATAATCATGAAGATTTAATCTTTAGTTAACACAAGTTTATATTGCATTTCCAAGTGCAGATTTTTCTGATTTGAATCAAACTACAGCTGACTTCAAAAGTGTTAGTTCACTCACCTGTAATGTAGTAGGTAAACAACACAGCTGACTTTGTCCATTTTACTGGTACCCAGCCAACCAGCAAAGACCTACGACAAACTGCCTCATTTGTGGTTGACTTGGGTTTGAATCCTAAGCAGTGAGAAATTTTGAGTTGGAAGAGTTAACATTATGCTTCATAGGTCAATAATATACTCAGTCAGATAAGCAAATGTTGGCAGAGAACGAGATATAAAATATTAGCATTTAAAGATTTGATAAACTTGATATATTCTGGGAAAGAGAAGCAAACGATTGTAAAAAATTATATTCAAGCACAATAATATGATGTCAACAGATAAATAGATATATTTAGGTATTCTGAGTATGATTGGTTGATTAATCTTGTAACAGGAAGGAGAAAAAATGGAGAGTATGCCCAGGGATCAGACACAGGACCTCCGGCACTATAGGCAGTTGCTCTTCCAACTGGGCAACTCAGACTGCTACCCTGTAATTCTTAAGTTTCCTGTGGGAAATATTTCCCTTAATTCCCTCAGATGGCCAGGGCACCACTTCTGAGGGCCACACTGGCCAGCAAACTGTAACAGAAAGCAGAAAAAACACAGGGTCTGGCTGGGGATCAAACCCAGGACCTCCTGCGCTCTAGGCGAGTGCTCTAGCAACTGAGCTACCCAGACTGCTACAATCTTATCAAGTTTTGACTTATTGGGGCTCATTGTTTTAACTAGATGTTTTACTGAACTGTTGACATGTTTTACAGGATGGTAGAGAGCACTGATGCAGGTGGAGATAAAAAGGATGACATAAAAATTAAGAGTCCACCAATGATATATGCTTGTGCCACTATGTGGCATGAAAATCGCCAAGAAATGGTCCAGATTATGAAGTCACTTTACAGGTATTTTACTTGTATTTATATGGCACATAACTATATCTCTTTCTTAGGGTGTTCTTGAGACAAATAATGAGTCATTCAGCACCTTTTTCTATAACTACAAATTAAAAACGCATAGATTCAAATGGAATTTAGAATACATTTATTATATATTATGGCAATATTAATGATACATATTGTGTCATGGCATGATCTGTCTGTACTATAGCATAATGTCCCTCTGTTTTATGTGGTAATAACTCATGCTAGTTTGTGATCAATGTATAATTTGCCCAGTCTGGTAGTGCTGTAGTTATATATCTTTCTTCCAAGGCCAAGCCACTTCACCTTTAGCTGGTGATGTCTCAATATAAGTGAAATATTCTTGACTGGGATGTAACACCCCATTAAATCAAATCAAATCAATCCAAGGCCAAGCCTTTTTGTAACATTTACAATCCATTTGATACCTCTATCAGTTTTGTAATGTTGCTAATATTGTATATTAAAGTAGTGTCTGACCCCAGAAGTAAAAATTTCACTTATTTAGGAATTTCTGAAAGAAAAAATTTGCACTTATATATATTTGCACTGGTAAATATGTGATAAAGCTTGCTTTGTATGTCTGACTTAGTTTGCTGTTTTGTTGTAACAGTCTTTTCAAAAAGATATTACACTTTACATACTTTTGTAAATCTATTTCTGTTTAAAGAATGGACAAAGATCAGTTTATTAGGAAACAAGCATTAGAAATGGCTGGAGATGATGCTGATCTAAGTGAACTTGAGTATTACAATTTTGAACGTAAGTTAAAATTAAACATATAAAGAATGATATCATTTCCAGTTTGATGGGTTTTATGTTGTGTTTACATCATATCAGCAGTGGAATTCGCCAGAGCACCACATACCTCATAGCATTTGTGCAGGACAGTTATTTCTATTGACAACGGAATTGCAAAAAGTGATGTTTCCCATAATAAAAACGTTTTTTTGAATATTTGAGTCAGACCTAACATTATTCCTTTCATTCTGCACAAACACACATGGTATGCTTGCGGGTTCCATTGTTCAGCTATTTTCAACAAGAACTTTTTATCCATCTCTGAGGATTAATTTAGGAATATTTTCATGTATGAGTGAGATGTGTGTGTGTGTGTGTGTGTGTGTTTGTGTGTGTGTGTGTGGGTTTTATTGTCTGCCTTGTATAAAGAACACACTCAGTGAAACTTTAACATGCTAGTAAACAGAGTGAGTAAGCTGCAAACAAGCATATTGATTCCTCAGTGGCGTGATCTTGACATAAGGTGAACCTGGCAAAAAGTCTGTAACCTCATCAGGTTATTGGTTATCAAATAGTTCGATAGGCTCACCAGGTCAGAGATTATATTCAGTTCTATAACAGAAAGCCTTAAAAGCTCAGCAAGACAGATGTCATCCCATAGGCTCAGCAGGTCAGAGATTATCTTATGTTCTATAACAGAAAGCCTTAAAAGCTCAGCAAGGTAGATGTCATCCCATAGGCTTAATTAACAGGTTGTGGTTTCTCAAATTTTTGTTTTATATTCTTTTTCAATTGTGGGTTACTCTATTTTTTATGTCTGATAGCCTTTAGACTCATCAGGTGAGTATCCAATAGGCCTATCTTGTCATGGTTCAATTAACTTCTATGTTCAATAGCCATAGCCTGTACACATATCAGTTTGGTTGGTATTCCAGTTGCAGTAGTTACAAGCAATAGAGAATGGAACAATCTTAGGCACACAAACAGACAAACCATCTTACACAGGTCTGTCTGAAGAGAATCTGAAACCAGACACAGTGAGATACCCAGCTGTAGAAATTTTATGGTCGTATGCCCATTTCTAGGGAAAATCCATGAATTTTCACTGAAATGCCACACAAAATTCATGGAAAGTGTGTACATGTCCATGGAAAAATAAATTTGCCTTTTTTTTTTACTATGGATATGTGCATTATTTACATATATTTTCAGTGGAATTTCCATGGATGTGAACATGAAATTTCCATGTACTTTGATAATAAATTTGTCATGTACATGTCCACAGATTTGCTGCAAACATGTCCATGGAATTTCCAGGTACATGCAGTTCCAGTACTTCAAATTGTCCATGGATTTACCACATACTTCCAAAGAATCCAAAGAATTTCCTTGTACAATATGTTCTGATACTAGACACTTCCTATGTACAATAAATCCATTGAAGGTCCCTGGATTCTGTGGCAAAGTTGGATTGGTACTGACCTAAGCCTGTGGAATTCAGGTCACTTGGCCACTAATTCCCCTTGCAACTGAGGGTGCAGAGATAATTAAGTTTTATTATATAATTTTGCAATTTGTAGCACACATCCTGTTTGATGATGCTTTTGAAGTTGATGACGACGATGAATTTGTACCTAACCAGTTTGTGTTACAGATGTTTGATGTACTGGAGGAAGCTGCTAGGTATGTCTTTAAATAAAATATACCTCTTTATATTATGATCTTTTCCATGATTTTCCCCATTACTAATGACAAACAGAATTTAAAACAGATGGATTGTATTTTGTAAGATAAAGAAGAAAATAAAATCTTATTGGCTTCATCACTGTATGTATAAAATGTAACTTCAAGTGGTTGACCATTCAAAAGCTTTATTTTAAACCCTTACATTGATTTTTAAGTAAATGTAGTCTGATTTTTATTTCAGCTCTGTTCACCAACGTCCAGTTATTCCAGAACCCCCATTTAAGGTACCCACTCCCTACGGAGGACAACTTGTGTTTCCCATGCCTGGTGGAAACCTGATGTACCTACATCTGAAAAATAAGAGTAAAATTAGACACAGGAAAAGATGGTCTCAAGTAAGTCTACTTATTATATTTATTATTTGGCAAATCAAAGTTACTGTACTATGAATTCGAGTTCATTCATTTTGCTTTAGGATACAAGCAACAATATTTATGAGAATAAAATCTGAAAGTAACACCAAAAACTATTAAAACTGGAGAATAAGTAAGTCAATTCAAAACTGTCAAAAATGAACTTGAGAAGCTTAAACCTCATCTAAACTGAATAAATAAAAAAAACACAAATCCTGTCAAAAGTGAATTCTCAGTCAACTCCATACCTGATCTGATTTTTAAACATACATACCCATACACATACAACTAGACTAGGTCTGCTCACTTCAATTTTGAATCAAATTTTTTATCAAGTTTAGAAAGGATTTTCATAAAAATACATTTAAAAATTCTTAATATATTTTATTTTTACTATTCATCAGGTAATGTACATGTACTATCTGCTGGGATATCATTTAAATTTATTTTTTTTTTTACTATTCATCAGGTAATGTACATGTACTATCTGCTGGGATATCATTAAAATTTATCTTCTTTTTTTTGCTATTCTTCAGGTAATGTACATGTACTATCTGCTGGGATATCATTTAAATTTATTATTTTTTTTACTATTCATCAGGTAATGTACCTGTACTATCTGCTGGGATATCATTTAAATTTATCTTCTTTTTTACTAATCTTCAGGTAATGTACATGTACTATCTGCTGGGATATCATTTAAATTTATCTTCTTTTTTACTAATCTTCAGGTAATGTACATGTACTATCTGCTGGGATATTGTTTAATATACATATTTTTTTTTACTATATATCAGGTAATGTACATGTACTATCTGCTGGGATATTGTTTAATATACATATTTTTTTTTACTATATATCAGGTAATGTACATGTACTATCTGCTGGGATATCATTTAAATTTATTTTTTTTTACTATTCATCAGGTAATGTACATGTACTATCTGCTGGGATATCATTTAAATTTATTTTTTTTTACTATTCATCAGGTAATGTACATGTACTATCTGCTCGGATATCATTTAAATTTATCTTCTTTTTTACTAATCTTCAGGTAATGTACATGTACTATCTGCTGGGATATCATTTAAATTTATCTTCTTTTTTACTAATCTTCAGGTTATGTACATGTACTATCTGCTGGGATATTGTTTAATATACATATTTTTTTTTACTATTCATCAGGTAATGTACATGTACTATCTGCTGGGATATTGTTTAATATACATATTTTTTTTACTATTCATCAGGTAATGTACATGTACTATCTGCTGGGATATCATTTAAATTTATCTTCTTTTTGACTAATCTTCAGGTAATGTACATGTACTATCTGCTGGGATATTGTTTAATATACATATTTTTTTTTACTATTCATCAGGTAATGTACATGTACTATCTGCTGGGATATTGTTTAATATATATATTTTTTTTTTACTAATCTTCAGGTAATGTACATGTACTATTTGCTGGGATATTGTTGAATATACATATTTTTTTTTACTATTCATCAGGTAATGTACAGGTACTATCTGCTGGGATATTGTTTAATATACATATTTTTTTTACTAATCTTCAGGTAATGTACATGTACTATCTGCTGGGATATTGTTTAATATACATATTTTTTTTACTATTCATCAGGTAATGTACATGTACTATCTGCTGGGATATCATTTAAATTTATTTTTTTTTTTTACTATTCATCAGGTAATGTACATGTACTATCTGCTGGGATATCATTTAAATTTATCTTTTTTTTTTACTATTCATCAGGTAATGTACATGTACTATCTGCTGGGATATCATTTAAATTTATCTTCTTTTTTTACTATTCATCAGGTAATGTACATGTACTATCTGCTGGGATATCGTTTAAATTTATCTTTTTTTTTACTATTCATCAGGTAATGTACATGAACTATCTGCTGGGGTATCATTTAGATTTATCTTCTTTTTTTTACTATTCATCAGGTCATGTACATGTACTATCTGCTGGGATATCGTTTAAATTTATCTTTTTTTTTACTATTCATCAGGTCATGTACATGTTCTATCTGCTGGGATATCATTTAAATTTATCTTCTTTTTTTTACTATTCATCAGGTAATGTACATGTACTACCTGCTGGGATATCATTTAAATTTATCTTCTTTTTTTTACTATTCATCAGGTAATGTACATGTACTATCTGCTGGGATATCGTTTAAATTTATCTTTTTTTTTACTATTCATCAGGTAATGTACATGTACTATCTGCTGGGATATCGTTTAAATTCATTTTTTTTTACTATTCTTTAGGTAATGTACATGTACTATCTGCTGGGATAAATTATTTTTTTTACTATTCTTCAGGTAATGTACATGTACTATCTGCTGGGATATCATTTAAATTTATCTTCTTTTTTACTATTCATCAGGTAATGTACATGTACTATCTGCTGGGATATCATTTAAATTTATTTTTTTTTTACTATTCATCAGGTTATGTACATGTACTATCTGCTGGGATATCATTTAAATTTATCTTCTTTTTTTTACTTTTCATCAGGTAATGTACATGTACTATCTGCTGGGATATCATTTAAATTGATCTTCTTTTTTTTACTATTCATCAGGTAATGTACATGTACTATCTGCTGGGATATTGTTTAATATATATATTTTATTTTTACTATTCATCAGGTAATGTACATGTACTATCTGCTTGGATATCATTTAAATTTCTCTTTTTTTTTTACTATTCATCAGGTAATGTACATGTACTATCTGCTGGGATATCATTTAAATTTACCTTTTTTATTTTTACTATTCATCAGGTAATGTACATGTACTATCTGCTTGGATATCATTTAAATTTCTCTTTTTTTTTTACTATTCATCAGGTAATGTACATGTACTATCTGCTGGGATATCATTTAAATTTACCTTTTTTATTTTTACTATTCATCAGGTAATGTACATGTACTATCTGCTGGGATATCATTTAAATTTATTTTTTTTTTACTATTCATCAGGTTATGTACATGTACTATCTGCTGGGATATCATTTAAATTTATCTTCTTTTTTTTACTTTTCATCAGGTAATGTACATGTACTATCTGCTGGGATATCATTTAAATTGATCTTCTTTTTTTTACTATTCATCAGGTAATGTACATGTACTATCTGCTGGGATATTGTTTAATATATATATTTTATTTTTACTATTCATCAGGTAATGTACATGTACTATCTGCTTGGATATCATTTAAATTTCTCTTTTTTTTTTTACTATTCATCAGGTAATGTACATGTACTATCTGCTGGGATATCATTTAAATTTACCTTTTTTATTTTTACTATTCATCAGGTAATGTACATGTACTATCTGCTTGGATATCATTTAAATTTCTCTTTTTTTTTTACTATTCATCAGGTAATGTACATGTACTATCTGCTGGGATATCATTTAAATTTACCTTTTTTATTTTTACTATTCATCAGGTAATGTACATGTACTATCTGCTGGGATATTGTTTAATATATATTTTTTTTACTATTCATCAGGTAATGTACATGTACTATCTGCTGGGATATCATTTAAATTTATCTTCTTTTTTTACTATTCATCAGGTAATGTACATGTACTATCTGCTGGGATATCATTTAAATTTATCTTCTTTTTTTACTATTCATCAGGTAATGTACATGTACTATCTGCTGGGATATCGTATTATAAATTCCTGTCAGGAAAAAGTTATGGCAGCTTTGGAGTCTAATGCCTTTAGTGAACTGATTAGCTGGCAAGAGAGAGTGGACCAATCAGCTGGAAATATTGGCAAAAGTCAAATATTTCAGTTTCTGGATGATGAAGTGTTACACAAAGTAAGAGTCATTGACCAAATTCTCATTTTGTTAATATATGGGGTTTATTATGGTGATGATAGAGTGGTGTGTGGTTGTGTTGTAGAGGTGTGGGGGTTTGACTTACTTGGTTTTCAGTCATGCATCCATATGCTCCAGTCAGCCAGTCAGTCAGCCTGCCAACCAGTTAGTTAGCCAGCCAGTCAGCCAATCAGTCAGTCAGTTAGATGTGTAATTATTCTTCACAATATTTGTTTATTACAGTAATTATTGAGTTCTGTTTTAAATTTAATCATAGCAGTAATAGCTACCAGATTACAATATTATGACTGAAGCAATGTCTGAATGTGATAAATCCCTGTCTCATGACTTCTCACCCTAGTGCTACACCAGCATCCCCAATCTAAACAAACTGTTACTTTACAAATCTTGTAACATGAACTACATGTACAGGTCAGCTAGATTTTTTGCTCTTAATAGCTCTGAAATTTTTAATAGATAGGAGTTGAGAGGCAGTGTTTTACCCAAAAATCAAGGAGTTGAGTGGCAGTGTTTTATCCAAAAATCAAGGAGTTGAAAGGCAGTGTTTTATCCAAAAATCAAGGAGTTGAGTGGCAGTGTTTTACCCAAAATCAAGGAGTCGAGAGGCAGTGTTTTACCCCAAAATCAAGGATTTGACAGGCAGTGGTTTACCCAAAATCAAGGAGTTGAGAGGCAGTGTTTTACCCCAAAATCAAGGAGTTGAGTGGCAGTGTTTAACCCAAAAATCAAGGTGTAGGGTGGCAGTGTTTTACCAATAAATCAAGGAGTTGAGTTGCAGTGTTTTAGTCCAAAATGAAAGAGGTGGGAGGCAGTGTTTTACCTAAAACTTAAGGAGTTGAGTGGCAGTGTTTTACCAAAAAATCAAGGAGTTGAGAGGCAGTGTTTTACCCAAAAATCAAGGAGTTGAGTTGCAGAGTTTTACCCAAAATCAAGGAGTTGAGTGGCAGTGTTTTACCCCAAAATGAGAGAGTTGAGAGGCAGTGTTTTACCCAAAAATCAAGCAGTTGAGTTGCAGAGTTTTACCCAAAATCAAGGAGTTGAGTGGCAGTGTTTTACCCCAAAATGAAAGAGGTGAGAGGCAGTGTTTTACCCCATAAACAAGGAGTTGAGTTGTAGAGTTTTACCCAAAATCAAGGAGTTGAGTGGCAGTGTTTTACCCCAAAATGAAAGAGGTGAGAGGCAGTGTTTTACCCAAAAAACAAGGAGTTGAGGGGCAATTTTTACCAAAAAATCAAGGAGTTGAGAGGCAGTGTTTTACCCAAAAATCAAGGAGTTGAGAGGCAGTGTTTTACCCAAAAATCAAGGAGTTGAGTTGCAGAGTTTTACCCAAAATCAAGGAAGTGAGTGGCAGTGTTTTACCCCAAAATCAAAGAGTTGAGAGGCAGTGTTTTACCCAAAAATCAAGGAGTTGAGTTGCAGAGTTTTATCCAAAATAAGGAGTTGAGTGGCAGTGTTTTACCCCAAGATGAAAGAGGTGAGTGGCAGTGTTTTACCAAAAAATCAAGTATTTGAGAGGCAGTAATTTACCCAAATATCAAGGAGTTGAGAGGCAGTGTTTTACCCAAATATCAAGGAGTTGAGAGGAAGTGTTTTATTCCAAAAATCAAGTATTTGAGTGGCAGAGTTTTACCCAAAAATCAAGGAGTTGAGTTGCAGAGTTTTACCCAAAATCAAGGAGTTGATTGGCAGTGTTTTACCCCAAAATCAAAGAGTTGAAAGGCACTGTTTTACCCAAAATCAAGGCATTGAGTGGCAGTGTTTTACCCAAAAATCAAGGAGTTGAGTTGCAGAGTTTTACCCAAAAATCAAGGAGTTGAGAGGCAGTGTTTTATCCAAAAATCAAGGATTTGAGAGGTTGTGTTTTACCCAAAAATCAAGGAGTTGAGAGGCAGTATTTACCAAAAAATCAAGGATTTGAGTGGCAGTGTTTTACCCAAAATCAAGGAGTTTAGAGGCAGTGTTTTACCCCAAAATCAAGGAGTTGAGAGGCAGTGTTTTACCCAAAATAAAGGAGTGGAGAGGCAGTGTTTTACCCAAAATCAAGGAGTTGAGTTGCAATGTTATACCCCAAAATCAAGGAGTTGATAGGCAGTGTTTTACCCAAAATCAAGGATTTGAGAGGCAGTGTTTTACCCAAAATCAAGGATTTGAGAGGCAGTGTTTTACCCCAAAATCAAGATTTTGTTCATTTATATTAAAGCAGTCAGCTTAGGGATGATGGAGATAACTGGAGTACCTGAAGAAAATCAACAACTTTTGACAAGCAAACTGACATATTTTAACAAATATCAATATGTCCCAAGTGGGATTCAAACCTATAGTTAATGAGAGATACTGATATCATTAAGCCTAGGGCCCCTGGCTTAATGGACTAGATGGACAAATTAAGTTATTTTGACAAACATTGTTTGATGGACTTAAGTTGGCTGGTAAAATTGAGTGAGGATGGACTTTTCTTCTAAAAGATGCACAGGTCTATGATGTACCTCTGACAGATCTTGTTTAATTAAACAGATATACAGGTGATCTATGATGTAACTCTGACAGATCTTGTTTAATTAAACAGATATACAGGTGATCTATGATGTACCTCTGACAGATCTTGTTTAATTAAACAGATATACAGATGATCTATGATGTACCTCTGACAGATCTTGTTTAATTAAACAGATATACAGGTGATCTATGATGTACCTCTGACAGATCTTTTTTAATTAAACAGATATACAGGTGATCTATGATGTACCTCTGATAGATCTTGTTTAATAAAACAGATATACAGGTGATCTATGACGTACTTCTGACATCTTGCTTAATTAAACAGTTATACAGGTGATCTATGATGTACCTCTGACAGATCGTATTTAATTAAACAGATATACAGGTGATCTGTGATGTACCTCTGACAGATCTTGTTTAATTAAACAGATATACAGTTGATCTATGATGTAACTCTGACAGATCTTGTTTAATTCATGAGATATACAGGTGATCTATGATGTACCTCTGACAGATCTTGTTTAATTAAACAGATATACAGGTGATCTATGATGTAACTCTGATAGATCTTGTTTAATTAACAGTTATACAGGTGATCTATGATGTACCTCTGACAGATCTTGTTTAATTAAACAGATATACAGGTGATCTATGATGTACTTCTGATGGATCTTGTTTAATTAAACAGATATACAGGTGATCTATGATGTACCTCTGACAGATCTTGTTTAATTAAACAGATATACAGGTGATCTATAATCGTACCTCTGACAGATCTTGTTTATTAAACAGATATACAGGTGATCTATGATGTACCTCTGACAGATCTTCTTTATGTACAGATATACAGGTGATCGATGATGTCACTCTGACAGATCTTGTTTAATTAAACAGTTATACAGGTGATCTATGATGTAACTCTGACAGATCTTGTTTAATTAAACAGTTATACAGGTGATC